>JAQBSW010012711.1:0-15991 GCA_029291075.1 Eudiplozoon nipponicum
TATTCTTATAATTAGGAAAACAACACAAATAACAAAGTGGATAAAGGCCATTTATTTCGTGAATACTAAACATCTCTTATACAATCATACATATTTATACATTTTGGGTTGTCAATTGGTTATGTTATTGGTGACAAATCTGACTCGTTATTACTGCTGTTTCTGGTTTTGACTAGTAGGTGAGTGTGTATGCGTTTGTGTTTGTGTTGTGTATGTGTGTTTGCATGTAAAGGTCATTCTCGCAGTATTGCGAAGTGATGTCTGAGATCTTGTCATGATTGTTTTGATAACTTGAGAGTTAGCCCTTTGTGCAAATTGTTCACTGTTATCTATACAAGTGCTATTTTTCCCAGTATAGTTAATCGTTTCTCCCCGCTGCGCAAGGGTGCTATTTTCGCTTGGTAACAACGCTAATGTTGATTGTCGTGTTAAACGCTCACACTGTTTGGAGACTTCTGTCATCGTATGCGCCTCTGTTATCTCAACCTCACCTTGTTGCCAATCCGATTGTACGTTTGTTGATTCTAGTCGAGGGCCTGTTGGTTCTTGGCTGGATACTAGTAGATTGTTGTTGAATTTTGTTATCCTTGGCCAGTCGATAAGGATATCATGTTGATGAAACTTTTGAATGTTAAGTTCAGGTGCTTGTTGTTTTATGTAAAGCGCTTCGTAGATAAAAAGTAATTTTTCAGATTTTGCTTTATGTAGAATTGTGAAATTGGTCGAATTGACAGGGTGCCCCGTTGCCAATATATGATCGGAAATAGCTGATTTTCCTGACGGTGGCAAGCCTTTGTTAATCAATTTCTGTGGCAAATGTTGCTGGATTCTGCTTATCAATTGCTTCTTCGTACGTCCGATATATGTGCTACCGCACATACATGAGAATTTATAGACTATGAATGATTTGGAGAGAAGTGGCAATTGATCTTTGGCATCCAACCTCATGATTCTCTGTGTACTGAATGTCATATTAACTTTAACACTGGGAAAGTTGTCCTTAGTTATTCTATTCAGCCGCCGTGCAATTATTGAGGCTGGTATGTCGCCTCTAAATGGTAAGTTTAGGAAAACCTGCTTGCCGGTGTCCTCTCTAGTACGAATTTGCCGTGGTCTAATGTTGACATCAATGAACCGCTCTGGGTAGTTGTTCATTAGCAGAATATTCCTGAGGTAGCCCAGTTCTTCCTCAATCTTGTGTTCAGAGCAGATCTTTCTGATTCTGTTCGCTAGGTTGTTTACTAAGTTTCTTTTGTGGGATTTTGGCACACTACTGTTGTAATGAATGTATTGTCCAGTGAAAGTGGATTTTCTATGTATGGCCAGTGTCAAATCTCCGTTTGCTTCTCGAGTGAGTTTGATGTCAAGGAATGGGAAACTGTCGTCTTTCTCTACTTCGAGAGTGAATTTGATGTCTGGATCGACTCCATTTGCTTGTTTGAGGATTTCGGAAGGGTCTGCTGCTTCTGAGATGAACAACAAGATATCATCTACATACCTTTTGTAGAATGCGCACTGGTCAATTATACCTTTCAGACTGGTTTTTTCCAGGTGATACATGTATACATCTGCCAGGAGGGGTGCGATGCAGCTTCCCATAGCTACACCATTGATCTGGCGGTAGTATATACCTTCGAAAGTAAATTGCACGTTTTTAGTACATGCTAATATGAGGTCTTTGATGTCATTGGTGTCTATAGGGAAGTCAATAAACTCATTTTTGATGAGATCACACAAGATCTCCGTTGTCTTATCCAGTGGTATGTTTGTAAATAAGGATGAGACGTCAAGCGAGACCATCTTATTCTGTAGGATGTTCTTCCCCTTCAGTTCATTTGCTAATTCGAAAGAGTCCTTGATAGTGTTAGTGTTTATGATGCTCCGTATTGGTTCAAGTAGTTTGCAGAGAAACTTGGCTGGTTTATGTTGTGGAGCGTTGATCATTGACATAATGGGCCGCATCGAAGGAGCTCCTGAGGCTGTCACGGCTTTGTGAGTTTTTGGTTTGCCGTACAATCTTGCGGTGTTTGTTCCGACTGGTTTTGCTTTTTGGATGTCTTCTGTGAGTTTTGATCTAACCTCGGAGTCAGCCGTCGAAGTTAGCACATGTTTTTCCATCTTTTTCAAAATTGTATTAATTCTTGATTCGATGTTCGTTGAATCATCTTTCTGTTTGATGTCATGCTTAAATTTGGATGGATCATTTATTATATCGTTCATGGCCTTCTTGTAAGCGTCCGCCTCAAGTATAACAATTCCTGATCCTTTGTCGGGTGTGGCAAGTCGTATGGATTTGTCTGATTGGAGTTTTCTAAGTTCGTCTATGTGCTGTTTTGTGATGATTTGGCTGCCTTTGAATTCCTTCTTGTATTGTTCTAGTGCGCTTACTATCTCAGCTTTCAGTCCTTGTCCATTGAATGCATGTGGGGCGATGTCTTTCGTTAAGTCATTGTAGAAATTTTCCGTTCCAGCCTGAATGTCAATAATGTCCCGTTCACTTAGATTTTTCTTGACTACGCAGAATTTTGCTCCTAAGGAGAGTAATTCTTTCTGATGTTTTGACAAGATCACTTTTGAATAATTGTGAATAAAAGCGTCTGGGTTGGTAGGAAATTTTGATTGCGTAGGAAATTTATCCAGGTCTCTCGTGAGGTTCTTGGTTTCTTTTTCCGCTGTTATTTTCATCAGTGTTTCTATCTTCTTTGTGAAAGCGGTGTATTCGCCGTCGTTCAGTCTTGCAATTCGACAACCCAGTGATTGAATGATGCTCTCAGCGTCTTGCAGTTTTGATTGGTTGTCCTCGATACCATTAAGCAATAAGCGACTTATCAGTTTATTCGTCGGTTTTTGGTTATTTCTTCTGCATTGCTTGAGGAATCGTTTTGGCACAACATCTGATTCTAAACACGATTTGAAGAACTTAATCCTTTCTAGAAGTTTGGCACACGTACAGTTGGCTGCAATATAAGTGTTTAGTTCCTTACGGGTAAAAGGCTGACCCCGCTCTTTGATAATCTTTATGATGTCCATGCCGTTTTAACAATACAAGAAGGAATTCAAAGGCAGCCAAATCATCACAAAACAGCACATAGACGAACTTAGAAAACTCCAATCAGACAAATCCATACGACTTGCCACACCCGACAAAGGATCAGGAATTGTTATACTTGAGGCGGACGCTTACAAGAAAGCCATGAACGATATAATAAATGATCCATCCAAATTTAAGCATGACATCAAACAGAAAGATGATTCAACGAACATCGAATCAAGAATTAATACAATTTTGAAAAAGATGGAAAAACATGTGCTAACTTCGACGGCTGACTCCGAGGTTAGATCAAAACTCACAGAAGACATCCAAAAAGCAAAACCAGTCGGAACAAACACCGCAAGATTGTACGGCAAACCAAAAACTCACAAAGCCGTGACAGCCTCAGGAGCTCCTTCGATGCGGCCCATTATGTCAATGATCAACGCTCCACAACATAAACCAGCCAAGTTTCTCTGCAAACTACTTGAACCAATACGGAGCATCATAAACACTAACACTATCAAGGACTCTTTCGAATTAGCAAATGAACTGAAGGGGAAGAACATCCTACAGAATAAGATGGTCTCGCTTGACGTCTCATCCTTATTTACAAACATACCACTGGATAAGACAACGGAGATCTTGTGTGATCTCATCAAAAATGAGATTTTTGACTTCCCTATAGACACCAATGACATCAAAGACCTCATATTAGCATGTACTAAAAACGTGCAATTTACTTTCGAAGGTATATACTACCGCCAGATCAATGGTGTAGCTATGGGAAGCTGCATCGCACCCCTCCTGGCAGATGTATACATGTATCACCTGGAAAAAACGAGTCTGAAAGGTATAATTGACCAGTGCGCATTCTACAAAAGGTATGTAGATGATATCTTGTTGTTCATCTCAGAAGCAGCAGACCCTTCCGAAATCCTCAAACAAGCAAATGGAGTCGATCCAGACATCAAATTCACTCTCGAAGTAGAGAAAGATGAGTTCTCCGTTCTTGGACATCCAACTCACTCGAGAAAAAATGACGATTTGACACTGGCCATAAATAGAAAATCCACTTTCACTGGACAATACATTTATTACAACAGTAGTGTGCCAAAATCCCACAAAAGAAACTTAGTAAACAGCCTAGCGAACAGAATCAGGTAGATCTGCTCTGAAAACAAGATTGAGGAAGAACTGGGCTACCTCAGGAATATTTTGCTAATGAACAACTACCCAGAGCGGTTCATTGATGTCAACATTAGACCACGGCAAATTCGTACTAGAGAGGACACCGGCAAGCAGGTTTTCCTAAACTTACCATTTAGAGGCGACATACCAGCCTCAATAATTGCACGGCGGCTGAATAGAATAACTAAGGACAACTTTCCCAGTGTTAAAGTTAATATGACATTCAGTACACAGAGAATCATGAGGCTGGATGCCAAAGATCAATTGCCACTTCTCTCCAAATCATTCATAGTCTATAAATTCTCATGTATGTGCGGTAGCACATATATCGGACGTACGAAGAAGCAATTGATAAGCAGAATCCAGCAACATTTGCTACAGAAATTGATTAAAAAAGGCTTGGCACCGTCAGGAAAATCAGCTATTTCCGATCATATATTGGCAACGGGGCACCCTGTCAATTCGACCAATTTCACAATTCTACATAAAGCAAAATCTGAAAAATTACTTTTTATCTACGAAGCGCTTTACATAAAACAACAAGCACCTGAACTTAACATTCAAAAGTTTCATCAACATGATATCCTTATCGACTGGCCAAGGATAACAAAATTCAACAACAATCTACTAGTATCCAGCCAAGAACCAACAGGCCCTCGACTAGAATCAACAAACGTACAATCGGATTGGCAACAAGGTGAGGTTGAGATAACAGAGGCGCATACGATGACAGAAGTCT
This sequence comes from Eudiplozoon nipponicum, assembly GCA_029291075.1. Lineage (NCBI taxonomy): Eukaryota > Metazoa > Platyhelminthes > Monogenea > Mazocraeidea > Diplozoidae > Eudiplozoon > Eudiplozoon nipponicum. The sequence continues at coordinate 4,962 of JAQBSW010012711.1, forward strand.
CCAAACAGTGTGAGCGTTTAACACGACAATCAACATTAGCGTTGTTACCAAGCGAAAATAGCACCCTTGCGCAGCGGGGAGAAACGATTAACTATACTGGGAAAAATAGCACTTGTATAGATAACAGTGAACAATTTGCACAAAGGGCTAACTCTCAAGTTATCAAAACAATCATGACAAGATCTCAGACATCACTTCGCAATACTGCGAGAATGACCTTTACATGCAAACACACATACACAACACAAACACAAACGCATACACACTCACCTACTAGTCAAAACCAGAAACAGCAGTAATAACGAGTCAGATTTGTCACCAATAACATAACCAATTGACAACCCAAAATGTATAAATATGTATGATTGTATAAGAGATGTTTAGTATTCACGAAATAAATGGCCTTTATCCACTTTGTTATTTGTGTTGTTTTCCTAATTATAAGAATACTGTGTTAATTAAAACGGCATGGACATCATAAAGATATATATATATATATATATATATATATATATATATATATATAAATTAAAAAAATCATATATTTTTTTTTAAAAACCCGTTCACTTATCCACTGAATTAATTTAAAAATATGCAAAAATTAATTAGCTCGGTCTAAAGTACACAGATAAAATATATTAGTACAAAATCAACCAACAAAGCACACGAATCTGATAAAACTAAAAACTGTTTCAGATGGGGCTAGTAAAGTCCATTGGTAATAATAATGCACGAACAAACTGTTTTTCCCGCAAATTTCTGCACAGCGTCTATTTGTAGCAATAGTCTCAATATAGAAATCGTGTTCGCAAATCTTGTTTAAATAAGGATTTCGAAGATTCTTCTTTATTTGGAGGATATTAAAAAAATAGATGATGTCTAAAAGTACACAAACAAAAACAACCTGTTCGTGCAATGGCATTACCATTTTGACTTCGTTAGGCAAAATTAATTTTTTTTTCATCTTCCAGTGAATCATTTAATAAGATGGAGCGCAAGCGCTCAGAAAATATATTTTCTTTACTATTCATACCAGGAAGTGACTATATTCTAGATGTGAAGACCATATGTCCTACATTCATTGTCTTCCAATTTGATTATATAAATACATTCATATGTGTTGTCAGAAAAAACTAAGTAATGCATAGGGGAGAAAACGCAATTCATGCAGTCGATCGGTTTCGAATTTATGACGAACTCCTATGTTAGTCGAAAAACTTGATGCAGACGGGACTCTAACTGCGGCTTCGGAGTTTAGGACCCTATTCACTGCGCCACCCGCGCAATTGCAGCCAGATACAATAAAAAGTTTATATTGACAGCATGTATAATCAAATATATATTTATATAGGTAAGCATGCATGTATGTATGCAAGTATATGTAAAAAGATTCTATTTTTGGCTAAAACCACTCATAACATGAGATAGATAATGCAACTCGTCAACTAGATCGAGGTTTTTCTTATTGGGCACACATCAGTACTTGCCAAAACCGCCGCATGCTTCCAAGCCGTGCTCATTCACTACCCAAACGAAACTACGTTTATTTATATGAATAAATACAGGAATAACACCTATTACTTGGCCAATCACTAGCGTTAAATTGAAGTTTTATTGTTGCATCTATAGTTTCTGCAAAGTTTTTCTACAATCGAGTGGGTTTAAAGTAACACAGAGAAACGCGTTAAACCCATTATCGTTCTCCATAAGAGCATGGCAAAGAAGTGGCTGGTGGGTTTCTATCTCAATATATCGAAATAAAAATTTTGACTTTTATTATTTGTAATCTTAGACAAACTGCATATGACACCAACGTTGGTTATAGACATCTTTTGTTGTCACAAAAAAACATTTCAACAGCTTCTACAAACCTTTTGAAATTTTCTAAACAAAAAAAGGCTTTGAAATCCAATAAAAGAAGAGAGGAACAAGTCGTAAATATTTGCAAGCATAACTTAGCATTTTTACTTACAGATTTCGAGTTTCGGCCCCAACGCTGTTTTGCTACTAAATCGTTATACTCCAAAGTGCCGACACGAAGTGTGTAGGCTCGCTGCGCCAATAGCTGGCACTCTTTCACTACAAAACTGTTGAAGTCACTCAAAATCTTGTGATCATGGCTGCTATCTAAACAACTGTCAGACATCTTTGTCTCGTTATCTATTTTATTAACACTGTCAACTTCTGCATCATCACCAGCTCGCTCTCCATCCTGCTCTAACTTGGGTGTTCCATCTTCTTTAACCTCTTCATTTTCTTCCTCGGAAGTGTACTCAGATTGCTGTGGATTAATATTTATTGCATTTGCCTTGGCTGCATGTAAATATTTCCTTCTATACATAGCTCTATCTTTAGGCGTCAATTTGTTCAACAACTTTTCATACTCCTTTTTGGAGGCGCAGTGATCTAGAATCATTGACACAAGAAGATGACGTGGTATCGCACGAAATCGAACCGTTTCGCGAATCAGACGTAAGCAGCGCTCATCACTTGTAGGTAAAAATTGGCAAATTTCATGAGATATCGGTGCAAATTTGACAACAAATGAAATGATTTTTGCAGGGTTTTGCTAACGAAATATCGATTAATTAAATAATTAAGCGTTTTTTGTTACAGTATGGGCGTTGTACGCAATTTCTCCTTTATTTATGTTAGTTTTTGTCGATAAATGCAAGTAAATTACTGCAAAGAAGAGTTCAGTTAAGTTGATATTTAAAGAAAAAGATTTTTTAACGGTGCTACATTAGAATGTTTCATCAATAAAATTTTGCGTTTCAATATCTAAAAATGGTCACAGTAGTGACGTTTATTTCGAGTTGATTACCCAACATTTATGGAAAACGTCTTCAATAGTCTCCGAGAGCCAAAGTCCAGCTTTAGGCCTGCATGTAGCGCAATAGCTTGAGAAAGTAGAAAACATGGCAAGTTGCTCCCAAAGCCTTAACAAACTCAGATATTTCTGGCAGGTGTTGTTCATTAGGTCTGAACACAAAACATCTAAAGAAAGAAAAACTCATAATGTAAACCACAAGGAAGATGGATGTACGACACGCCATTTAAATGAGTTATGCAAAATAATTTCCCTTCATAGAAAATAGAAAACCACGGCTTTTACGAAAAAGGGGAGTTCAAACTGCACAAAAAGTTCTCCTTATCTGCTACGCCCTACAGAATAGGAAGGCAGAAGAAAGCAGTTGCAGATCAGCCTAAAAGAAAGGTTCCCAGAGTGCAAGACACTTAATGCGATTAATGGAAATGACTAAGATCGTAGCGTAGGCATCAATGGAGTAAATAGATGGTGGCAACTAGAAAAATTTCAGGACGAATAGTGTTTCATATGCCTATCTGTACTACCAATACAAGTTAAATAAAGTACGTTTCGCATGCCCAAGCCCCAGGGATAGGTTTGATGAATAAAGATCAACAGGAGCTGAATGTAGTTAATGAGATAAAAGCTGCGTCGCGGCGAACCAACCTTTGAACTGCATGTTCAGATTCTACGAAATCCCAGTGACAAGTTTTGTAAGGGAATACGGGCACCTCCAGTTCCACGACTATATAAATGCAATACATCGCATCCTCGAGTTGCACCACCGGAACCCGAGGCTCACCACTGTTACCCTGCCAGATTACTGAGCCGCTTTCGATCCTGTGCCACGTAAGATTTTATAGCAACTTATGTATAATGATGGCGCCCTGACCAAAATGTTTGTTACATTATCCATCCTACATTCTAAAAAATGTATGAATGGCTTCGGCATACCAAAAAATATTTAGCACTGCTTGAAACTTGTTTAATTATGTTTTTGATAACGTTCTTTCAAAGGTCCCACGGAACATTCCACGGAGTGGAGATCGGTGGTGACCCAGAATAAGCTGGCGACGCTATTCTGTTGGTGGTAATCAAGGACAAGCTCGAGTGAGCCATCTATTCAGCTCAGTAGATATACATCCTTCACGATTCGAAATTAAACTCCTCAAAAAAGGTAACGGCCAATATTGACCCAGTGCCTATAGTCACACTGAACGGCTCCCTGATTCCAGTCATCTATAAATACGTCTAACCATGAACCAAAGCGAAACCAGATACCTTGGCCTTTCTTCAGTTGCCTTTGGCAAATCAATCAAAACACCCAGAAATAGCTCACCTATTTAAATAGTTTTGAAGTCAAAGATCATCATGTTATATAACTTTTGGTCCGCCCTTACGTCGAGGAGACTAAGAAGATGAGTGAGTATAGCTACAAGTGCTTGCCCAGCTTTATAATTCGAAGTAATCGCTCAGAGTGATTTAAGCCATATGTCGGAAGTCATTAATTATTGCCTAGATTCAAGAACCCACCAATGATATTTTTATGCAATATCACTATGAGACAACGTTATTGAACATCGATTGCATCGGTTGGAGTTTCACGAATGGAATTCATTTTCCGCAAGTTTTCAAATGAATGCCACTACTACTAGTGTAGAGCATGTACACTGCGACGTGACCAAGTTACTAATACCACGAATAATAGTGTCCACCCATAATGTAGTTTTACTACACCTGCTGTTCTAGCAATCCATTGCAGTTGCATCAGTGGTCTGGTATGCAGGAGGTGCAAGTGACCTTTACTGATCCTGAAAAAACCAGGTTCACAGGTGATGGAAAATTAAAGATCAGCCAAATAGGTGGACTCGTAATTTGCTATTGAATAGTGATGCTAAAACGCAGCTGACAATTACCTAGACCAAACTAAGTATTATATATATATATATATATATATATATATATATATATATATATATATATATATATATATATGAATGGTGTTTATATCAAGGCCACAACCTTGATTAATGTAATTAGTATCACAGCCCGCGCAACCATTGTTCGTTTAATTATATAAATGTTAAATTCAAAACAACTTCTACAAGCGACGTGGTGTTTTATATAATGACATATTGCGAGTGGTTAGTTGGAACCTTAGGTCTAAAGGGATGCCATATAAGCTCTGCTCAAAGAAAAAGCTAACCAAAAACGTTAGTTAGTATATAACAAAACGTTTTACGTAGTTTGCGACAGATTCCGAAGCAGATGTGCCCAGATTCGAGCCGTATCTGCGGCAAATGTAGGACAGTACGTGATAAGTTCACAGTTAGAACGAAACCGGTCTTTTGGATGAATGGCATTTTCTACATTATGTTATGCTGACAATTGTATGTATATAATGGGACTGATATTTTTCAGATCACAAACTTAATGTAAATAGTTGTTAACATGGCCGGCGCAACAAATGCTAATTTAGTTTAGGAATTCGTCCATGAAGCGTAAACAATATTCGGCCATGCTTTAAATCAAGTTTGCGAGCTTGACGTAAACACCAACCCCATTGTATTTAACCAGTCTACGAACAACATAACAAAACTACCGCCAGCTGCAACGCACTGACGCGTTTTGAACACGCGTTTCGACGGCAAACTGACTATCGAGTATCAAACCGCATTGAATATATATGCAAATCAAATTTAGATATGCCGCTTTCACCTCTAGCAGTCTTGCATACATTGAACTTGACTGGAAATGTCGGCTGCACAATTTCTATACAGTCACGAACATTAATTGTTTGCAGCTTTCGCCACATATACATATAAAGACAATACAATTTAACAATAATTGATTGCGCGGGTGGTGGTAAGAATGCTTTAAATCAAGTTTGCGAGCTTGGGTTGGTGTTTATTTTATTAAATGTATATATTGCGAAAGCTGCAAACAATTAATGTTCGTGACTGTATAGAAATTGTGCAGCCGACATTTCCAGTCATTAGGGAATCTATAGAAATTAAATCTAGAGATAATATTATGAATGAAACAGCTGTTGAAAAATCTTTAGGTCCGATTTGGAATACTGCACTAGCTAGTGGAAGAAAAAGGCGATTGCATGAATTGGTAACTGAAGCTAGCTCCAGTAAAAGATTACGAACATCGGATTAAGATTGACTAATTAGTGGGCTTTTATTCAACAAATGAATAAACAATTATTATTAATATAATCTTCAAAATTTCATCTCTAACTATTCATTTGATTTTAAAACAAATAGATTTCAAACTTAATTTTCTGTTTTACACCCCCACCCTAACCATTGGAAATATTCTAATAATACAATAGTTATAAGTAATAATTTGTCTGACGCGTGCAAAGGGTAAATTAATGTCTATTGACTGCAGTTTCATTTAGATGTACGTACATGTGTATCAAAATAAAATAATTTAACCAAGTTTTTTAGTTATGCATACACATACACATGGACATGCGTGGCGTGCGCCATTAACTGTTATTAACTTCTCTATCTTGAGTACAACCTAGTGGTTTGAATTGTAATTTAACATGTGCATTAGTCGTTCGGACTTCTGGTTTTTATCACTCATGGCATGTTTTTATGACGAGTGTTTCTGAATTATGGGTCTCCCCATCTCAGTTACGTCATTTACATTGAGTGTGTTTAAAAAAAACGATTAGTTATTGCATGCAATTGATAAATTATTATTTAGCCACTCTGGTCTAAATTAGTTAGATGAAAACAACAGTTATGAAAATGCACACACACACACAAGTGACACACGTATAACCAATGAAAGGTCAGTCTGGGGTATATAAATATTATGACTAGAGGAAATAACGCGCTTGCTTCATTTGTTTCGTGAAATGCATCTGATGAAGATCTTCGGTAATGAAGATCGAAATATCATAGAAAAAGAAAATTACTGGAACAATGAAAGCTGCGTTAGTCAAAACGCAGATCAGGTAAGTTCAATATATGCAAGACTGCTAGAGGTGAGAGCCGCATATCTAAATTTGATTTCCATATATATTCAATTCGGTTTGATACTCGATAGTCAGTTTGCCGTCGTACTCTGATGATGATCATGGAAGGTCGAAACGCGTCAGTGCGTTGCAGCTGGCGGTAGTTTTGTTATGTTGTTCGTAGATTGCTTAAATACAATGGGGTAGGTGTTTACTTCAAGCTCGCAAACTTGATTTAAAGCATTGTTACCAGCACCCGCGCAATCAATTATTGTTAAATTGTATTGTCTTTATATGTATATGTGGCGAAAGCTGCAAACAATTAATGTTCGTGACTGCATAGAAATTGTGCAGCCGACATTTCCAGTCAAGTTCAATGTATGCAAGACTGCTAGAGGTGAGAGCCGCATATCTAAATTTGATTTCCATATATATTCAATGCGGTTTGATACTCGATAGTCAGTTTGCCGTCGTACTCTGATGATGATCATGGAAGGTCGAAACGCGTCAGTGCGTTGCAGCTGGCGGTAGTTTTGTTATGTTGTTCGTTGACTGGTTAAATACAATGGGGTTGGTGTTTACTTCAAGCTCGCAAACTTGATTTAAAGCATTGTTACCACCACCCGCGCAATAAATTATTGTTAAATATTCGGCCATTTAGTAATTCTTCGTGTTCAGTGGAATAGGCGAGCGAATCCTAAGAAGAAGACTTTTATGTATGGATATCTCAGCATAAGGAAATCTATCTAGAATTTCCATGGATTTTTAGTGGCAGAGAGTAGCTAAACGCGATTTTGTCTTTAGAACAAAAACGGTCATGATTAACGTTTCCGACAAACTTTAATCAGGCCGTACGAAATAGACACAACTTAATGGCAATAAATGTGCCACTAGAGCTCATCATATTTTTATAACAAAACAGCAAAGTCAGCATAGTCAGTCTGCAAACCGGCCAACACCACTGCTCTTCTCCATTGAGTGCTGCAGTATTATAAGCTAAAATGAACAAAATGAAAGCACAAACGCAGCATAGTCAAACGGCGAAAACAATCGTTCAAGTTACGGACAGACGATAACAAGTGCGAAAACAAGCCAATGAGTCATTACAGTAGGCTTCCATGAGTCGAACAAAATTATCCGCAACGCCTTAAATAAGCTTAGCTAGTCAAAGCAGCTTGTGCAAAACAGAATTCAAATTGATTGAAGATCAGAGATTAAGGGCTGCTGAAACCAGTAGCTTAAGTTAGAAATCGACCTGGTCCGCGAACACCATTTTCAGAAGCCTTACCTGGGTCAGCCTAGTTCGATTCCACCGATATTAATGAACTCTTCCGAGGCCAACAGCACCAACCACCTTTGATGCGGAAAAACGTGAACTGACACCATGAAGTTAAAATGTGGTGTGGCCGCTTTTCATGTGAATGGATGCAACAGAAGAATCGATTTTTTATATGTACTAGCCCTGGGTGAGACAAACTGACGAGTACTGAAACAAGTTCTGGTCTCTATAAGAAAAGCAATGTCTAAAGGACGCATACGTTATTCATCAACTGTTAAGGTTTAACTAGTTCGAGAGACAGTTATCCACACATTCCAAAAGTCAGTGACAATATATCTTTGAGCTTATACAGCATAAAAAGACCACCAAAAACCAATAAAAGCCTTATGATCAAAAGAGACCGAACGTTACCGTAGTGTGATTATTTTTGTGCATTTGTGATACAGCATATTTATGAAGGCATTTTAGCTCTATTACAATTTCTCGTACCAGGCAGGCCAATGAGAAGAGATCTAACTAACCCAGACTCAATCCATAATATGAATGGAGGACATATTGGTAATTTACAGCACACACTTATCTATGTATTTCATCGTTATGCAATAACAAAATATCATTATGTTAGGTCAGTATAATGCTTTTTATTATGATAAAAAAAAGGTAGTGGTAGTAGTAGCAGCAGTATTAGTGGAGATAGTGGTAGAAGTAGTAGTAGCACCAGTAGTAGTGGTGGTAGAAATAATAACAGCAGTAGTATTATTAGTAGTGGTAGAACTAGTAGGATCAGAAGTAATAGTGATAGTAGTAGCAATAGTAGTAGTAGTAGCCGAAGCAGTATTGGTGATTGTAGTGGTAGAAGTAGTAGCATTATTGGCAGTAGAGGTATTAGTAGCAGTATTAGTAGTAGTATTAGTAGTAAAAGTAGAATTAATTACAACAGAAGTAGTATAAGAAGTAGTACTGATAGTAGTAGCAATAGTACAAGTAGTAGCACTAGTTATAATAACAACATTAGCAATGGTGGTAGTAACAGCAGCATCAGTATTAGTGGCAGTAGCGGTAGAAGTAGTAATAGCAGCAATAGTAGAAGTGGTAGTGGTAGTAGTATTAGAAGTAATAGCAACAATAGTACTGTTATTAGTGGGATTAGTAATAGTGGCGGAAGAAGTAGTAGCAGTAGTAAAAGTAGTAGATATAGTAGCAGCAGTAGCATTATTGTTAGTAGAAGCAGTAGTATTAGTGGTACTAGTACTAGTAGCTGTATCAGTAGTAGTGGTATTATTAGAAGTGATATCAGTATTAATAATAGTAATGATGGCGTTCGTAGTGGTTGTAGTATCAGTGGTGGTAGTGGTAGTAGTTGTTGTTGTAACGGTAGTAACAGTGGAAGTATTATCAGTAGTAGCAGTAGCAGTGGTATTATTAGGGATGATAGAAATGCTTGTAACAGCGGTAGTAGTAGTACTAGCAGTAGCATCTTTTAGTTATATGAGAACTCCAGTTCTCTCATTCATAGAAGGAATATACCTTTTTAACTGAGAAATATCTTTCAAACGGATGGTGTGCCAATCTAAGGTTGACGAGCAAATTCTGCACGCGTTATGCAATTTTGATGCACCAGTGACCAATGCTCCCAGCGGAAGCTGAAACATGTCTTGTCTTGCTCGATTTTCTATCCAGTTACTTCGTTCAAATAACACTTTTTGTTTAAACTACGTGAGATACAACCTAAGCTATGTATTTTAGACGACAATCGTTAATGAAAACACTTCCTTCTCAGCTTCGCATGAAATACACTGCAATTATAAGCATAATATCCAGCTTTAGAGAATTTAGAAAGCCGCTGATTTCCTTACAATTATCGAGAAACTTACATTGCGTGTAATTAAATACGACATCCAAATGGCAATTTTTCAGTAGATAAAAAAAAAATATTTTGACTAATTAAAATGAATCAACCAGTCAATGAATCTACGAATATTGCTAAAATAAAAGAATCAAGTAAGCGGAAGTTAGATAAACACAAATCACATATTCGGAACCAGTTGCACAAAATATCAAAACTATCGCACGTTACACGCACAAATACGTCAACATCTTCAGTACTCATAATCAAATCACGCCTACAAACTTAATAACAAAAGCCAAATAACAAAATAATTTTATTATTTTAAAACTAAGAAATGCAGCACACATCTCCAATAGTTTCACATATTTTGAAATCGAATATCAATGCGTTAAAATGTATCGCAGTTTGATCATAACTATCAAGATTGTCATCGTTTTCTGATGATCATCATGAAAGTTCGAAACGCGTTAGTACATGCACTGAGAGTTGTACAACTGGCAAAATAAATAGGACAGGTGATTTTTAAGTGAGAAAAAATTATTGTTACTATTTTTAAGATAACTACAAAACGAAATAAAATAATAAATAAAATTAAAATGTGTATGAAAAAGATAAAAAATTTCCTTCTTACCTGTTTATTTGTTCAGGAACTTCTTGCATCATTTCCTGTCTGCTGTCAATGTTGATTTCTTCCAAGCCTTTTTCCAGTGGAACGTACAACAATGGACGAGTTCTATTAACTGAAGACAAGCAATGCAAGCCATAAACTGATTTAAAACTACCTTCTAAATAACACTTATGCACAATTTGTATCGACAGCCGAATAATATCTAGCTGATTTTAAAACTTAAAGGATTACCTACATTAAGAATGCTTGGAAGAAAACTTTTCTTGAGAGATTTTAGTATTCATGGATTCAAAAGGATTCTCTGTATTTTGTAGAGTATATGTCATTACAAAACTGAACACGTAAATACAATTAGGTCTACTAAGGAGGTAGGAAACTAAATTGAAATATCTCAGGATTGATGCAAACGGATAAATAGAACGCGAAAATTGATTAATGTCATTTATTGTTTTATGAACCAGAATACAATAGGAAGCCGAGATATCCATT
>JAQBSW010012712.1:0-15985 GCA_029291075.1 Eudiplozoon nipponicum
GGACAGGTATTTATGGCAAAATCTCATCCATGATTTAATTAATACTTATTACCGCCAGCAAAAGTTATGTTCATTAAATTTAGTAATAGTAGAGTTCCGCCTAGACCTTTTCGATTCCTGAGGTGCCCACATGATGGATATAATTGTTTTGATAGGCGGGTAACGAATTTTTGATAGTGGTTTAAGCACCTAAGATTTTCTGTAAATATTTCAAATAATCTGGTGACGAAATGTTCTTGATCGAATTGGCCTTAGAAAGCGGAATTGAACATTTTCGAGCCCTTTCCGAGAAATATTTTGAGCAGTACTTAATGAGTTCCTTTAAATGACGAAACGATCTACTGAATATCTTGATTTGTAATCAGCTGTTTTACTTGCAATTTGTTTTTGCCAAAACTGATTTTAATCCCTGATAAGTCATTACTAGGATGCACGGTGTGAAATTCCATGTCATAACCCAAGTCATTCAAGTGCCCAAAGTCCGATTTACGCACATACACGTTGATCTGGTAACCTTACCTGCCGTGAACAATATGCGATATCTACTGTCAATACGGGAGCGCATCACTCGATGATATGAGGCCATACCACTGCCAGACATGAAGCAAGAAACAGTCAGTTATGCTTTAGAGCTCAATTGGTTCGCTCGGTTCGATGCTCCAGCTGAAGTGACAACCGATCGTGGCGCACAGTTCCTTGGCGAAGAGTTCGCAGCCGTACTTCAATACTATGGTGTATAACACTCCGTGACCGCGGCTCGCAACCCGAGAGCAAATGGTTTCGTCGAAAGGCTAGCCCAGAAGAAAATTGGCTTGCGGCTTTACCGAAAGTACTCTATCAATGCGTACAAGACCTCGTGAGCCGATCAAATGTAGTTCCGCTGAAATGGTATTTGGCGAATGTCTACGGCTGCCTGGCGAACTAGTCCGATCACGCTCTGAAACTGCAATAACGATGAACGATCCGACATTTCTGTTTCCACTTCGCCGTTTTCTACAATATCACGCTCAGAATCGGGCGATCTGTCCTACACGTTAGCAACATGGCCTAATTTATAAACGAAAAGATTTTGACAGCTGTAAATGGTTCTTCGTCAATTAAGATATGGATAACAGGATTCTAGCCAAACCGAAGCGCGGTCCTTATCGTGTGTTAGATCGACGTCAGAATTACATCATTTTGGAGATTAATGGCAAAGCTGAAACGGTCTCCAAACGCAGACTATTCCCGGCCGACGTTCATCCAAATGACCCGCTGTTCCGCGTTGTTGACCTATCAGACGGTAAAGAAACGGTAACTCCACCTCCAGACAGTCTTTCTGACTACGGACTGACGCCCGACATCTCATCAACAACCGAGCCAACTGACGCCGTCACGCCGCCTCGAGATATAGAAGAAGCAGAAACAGTGTTGACAGAGCCAAAATCAGTCGTTACACGATATGGCAGAGCAATAACACCTCCTATAAGGATAGCCTTCTTCATTGTGTACTAATTTTCATTGTCGGGGGGGGGGAATGTATGTAAAACGCGGCTCCGCGTTACAACCTAACGATGTCTGTTTGTAGATGCTTCCATTAAAACAAAATCGTACGTCTTTCGTGCATAATAAAATAAGCTTGCATAGAGTGTGACCTGGCACCGGCGAAGGTAATATGTCGTGTGGTACCGCTTTGACTATAATGTCAATGGTTTCATCAATTGGAACATTTGTAAACAAAGACGTAACATCAAAAGATACCATAATCTTGTTTTTAACAATTATGTCTTGAATTTTGTTTACAAACTCAAACGAATCGGCAACCGAATAATTACCTAGTAGTTTACGTAATGGTTCAAGTAAACAAACTAGCCATTTAGCTAGTGCATGAAACGGCGAATTTACCATTGATAAAATTGGCCTCATAGGACAACCTCTTTTGTGTGTTTTTGGTAATCCGTACATTATTGGTGTAGATGATCCAACTGGCTTGAGCTTCTGTGCAGTGGCCTCATCAATAAAACCGGCATCTGTCAAAATCTTAATTTCATTTATTACTTTGCGCTCCACCTTGTCTATTTCATCTGATTTATCGTCTAGACGTGTGAATTTTGTATTGTCATTTAACACGTTTTCCATCTTTTGTAAGTTGTCAGATTTGTCCATTACAACTATGCTCTTTCCATTATCAGCGCGTAGTATTTTGATGCCTGCTTTTCTGCTGATACCTGTAAGCGCATTTAGATGCTGCTGACGCAACACATCATCGAAACATCGCACGTATGTTCTCCAGACGTAGCCTTCAAAGTAATTACTAAATGCAAAAACAAAAGGGAGCTAGGCGCATACAAACCCTTATGGATAAACAAATTGCAGCCGGATTTATGTAAACAAAAGAAGCACCGACAAGCATTGATCTTGAACTGGACGTGACGCACGCAATTTGATTGGTTTCAGTTTTTCACACTCTCCCTAAGTTTACATATTTCTATCTTGTTTTGCTTTCAAATTTATATATAAAGATATGTTCATTAGTAGATATTTGAGAGGACAATGCGAAAGAAATATTTCCTATATCTGATAAAATTTCTTTTTGCTTTTGCATACAGGAAGGGCACACAATTTTATTAAAGCTCGCATTTCAAAAGAATTTACTCCAGTAAATCCATACACTCTGGCCTTGATCGATATCTGTTATCACATTTTATTACACAATTGTACAAAATGACTTGAGAGACTTCTATGCTTCTCTAGACCACCTGTAATTAAATCCAATACCGTAGGAAAAAATCGGAACCGCTATAAAGTATACGTTTAGGGAAATATCGGCTTCTCATTATATAATATAATCTACAGACTCGCTTGGAACAAGTGAACCTTCAGTTTTTTATTGACAGCTGTGACTGTTGCTTCGACATTAATCAGGTTTACGCGATCAAATACAGTGAGCCGTCTCTATTTGCGGATCGATAGTCCTGGATTCACGTCATCGAGGATTTTTTAATTGTATTATATGAGAATAAAAAAACTGAATCGCGGATATTCGGTTAATATCGTAAATAATCGCGATATATGAAGATCCAGAATATTTTGTTAAATCCACAAAATATTTTGTTAATTGTATTGAAACATTAACAAAAAATAGTATTTCCTAGTCTACAAACAAGAAAGCAAGCATAAAATAGTATAAAATATGAACATACGTTGTATTTGAATTTTTAACTAACTTGACAAAAAAGAACAATACGTACAACGTTTCTGCACCAGCGTACTTATTATCCTGTTTTCTGGTGAGTGCAGTAACAATATTTTTAAACAATATTTGTTCCAGTACGAATCCAACTAACCCGCGGGTTATTCATAGGATAATTGCTTGAATCTATCGACGTCCGACCAGAGTTTTACAGCTAATTGTGCCTGTTTTCGATTAAAGTACTGCACATAAGTTGTCTGTAAAGGGTGGTTTGTTAACCGCACGTAAAGTGAGGGTTTCGAAAGTCCGAATACATGCTAAATGTATAGTGAATTATAGTGTTCTTACATCGTGGATTTTCAGCTATCGCCGCCGGTCTTGGGACCTATCTACCGCGATAAGCGAGGGTTCATTGTATTATTAAATGTGACGTTTGTTCGATGCTCACTTAATTTCCAGATAAATTCAAACTAGTTGTTAGTCAACTTAATGTGTAATGTTCATTATTATAACTGCTACTTTTGTTAAATTTAATGTACATATAGAAATGTATGCGAAATAAAGTGATGGAATGGAACATGTTCCTCATGCCTAAATAGCAATTTTCTATTTTGGTGTTTATATAATAAATAAAATTTGCGGATTTAAGATAAATACCAATTCCATTTGTTATCGGTCGAAAACCATAGCAAATCTACCGTAAGACATGCGCACTGGCACGTTTCAACCGTGTCTCCATAACGAAAAATTGACTAGTGAGCTGTGTTATTAGTCACCTTTGGGACTAAGAATGCACAAATGGTCCTATTTTGGGATGGCATTAATTGAACAGACAGTCCTCGCAGAAACCCCCGTATCAGGATGAGGCAGGCAAAACAACGATGGAAGCAGATTTGTAGCAAAAGTGAACATAAAATTATTAATATTTGTAAATTTGTTTTACTAAATCGATGCTCTTTATCCGAACAAAATTATATATATTTTTTTGATTAAAAATAAAGCGTGTGTTTTTTATCACAATTTATCACAACCGGACTTGGTCGTTCCTATTTCTTGCCTACTCTGAAACATTTCGTTATGTCGGCCTCTGTCGTATCTCTGATTAAAGCATTTAACTTTTCTACATCTACCTTTACAAATGGCTTCTGATGGGTTGGAAACGTTGATTCAAGGACTGAATGCACAAATGAACAATTTAACTGCAGAATTAGGCAAAATACCGAGGGAATCCGCGTACACGGCCCAGCCAATATAAGTGGACACAGCAATGGCGACCGCACCGAAGAGGAATCAGAATGAAATTTGCCGTCGTTTTCAGCCGAATCGACGAGCTTTATTCGACCTTCACAAAAATTTAGGCCCATGTTGGCACCATTGAGCCACAGTTGTGGTTTAAAAATTTTGAAGCATCAGTTCGAGCCCAAGAATTTACATTATGAGAACCTACGGTGCTTGTGGCTGTCCAGGAGTTAGTTGACCGGGCAGTAGCAGTTCAATTGGAATTGCCGATCGAATTCACATGTGAATAATATAAAAGACGAGTGTTGGACCACTTCCGATCAAAGCCTGAGGAGGTGTCTTCGGAATTGTACAGTCTCAAACCATTACTCGGTGAGATGCCCCTCGATACCATGGCACGTATCAAGCTGTGGTTCTCCAAGCTAACTGAGCTTTCATCCCGGTTGCAACCGCATGAGGCCATCATGTTTATGCTGCTGGATACTACCACATACGGTGCAATATCCAGCGTTCAGTGAGGTTTGGAAGAAAGACTTTAGGCTCTTCAAAGTTCGGCCATGATGACAAACAAAATAGCAGTTGCAACTCCACGCATGTGTGCGGTTACATCTGGCAGGAACGACATACCTTACTCGAATTCTCCGCGGTAAAATCAGCAAGTCCGCGACAGACGGCAACAGACAGTGGCGTGGAAGCAAAGCCAATATATAAGGACACGAGCTTCGACGAATACATCGTCTAAGTGTCAACAAATTCAGTAAAGTGCTCCTGGAGACCACTCAGTTCAATGGGGAAATAGGGTTCAGAATCTCCCAAATAAAGGTAGTCGAGATGAGGGCAAAAATATTAATCCGTTAGAGGCTCAGAGTGGTAAATCGAGTGAAAACCAGCAGAACAACCTAAAAACTTTTCCGAAGAAAATGGCCTTCGAAGAAAAGGAAGTATGGGAAACGTTGCCAAAAGTAAGGATATTAATTAAAGTAAAATGTTTTGAACTCTTCAACGGACAGCCAGTAATAATGCAATTGAATACTGCCGCTGATGTGTCGGTATTACCATTGGCTTGGCCATTAAACAACGTAAAACCTACGAGAGCAAGCTAATGTCAGGCATCGGGCGCATCGATGGTGGATGCTGGCGAAAGGGACACGAATTTGTAAATAAATAAAAATATATACCATATGTCTTTTGTTGTAGCGAATGCGCAAACACAATTACTGGGACTTGATTTCATCAGAAAATGAGTTAAGACGATAGACTGTCAAAATGAACGTATATGCATATCGAGTCCTGAATGCATAAATTCAATAAAGTCTATATGTAACACTAGGGTGCAGGAGAAGACCAGTTGACTTTCCGGGTGGTGGAAGAATTTTCAAACCAAATATAACATTATATTCCAACTGTCCGATTGCAGCGAGTGTCCAGGTCTGACGGTCAACCAGTTTAAACTATGGCTAGAACAAAATTAAGGTTACGAACCACTAAAAGTATATTGTACTCCTCAAAATAAATTGGCAGCAGTGACTCGAGCAACCCAAGAAATGAAAGAAGCCGGCGTTCATGAACCGTCTTCATCGGGTTTTTGAGCAACGATGGTTTCCGTTACGAAAAAGGATGATTCACTCCAACTGGCGGCTGATTTCCGGAAATAAAACTCATTGACTAAACCTGACCCGTATCCCATGCCCGCTCTGCGTGATCTTTTCCTACAGCTAGTGGGATGCAAACGGTTTGCTGTACTTGATCTTATACAGGGATTTTGGCAAAAAGGCGTGCGGCCCGAAGACCGATGAAAATTAGCGGTGCAGGTACCCAAAGGTTATTTCCAATACCAATTAGTATGAAACGGCAGAGCATTACATGAAATTATCATTTATACACAAACGTATGCCTCACGGTCCTTCCTCCCTCCATTTGGAGCGTCTTTTTCATCGCTTTTAGCCATAAATTTCAACTATTAATCTCCGATCACATATTTTGCAACAGATAGAGAGCCACCTTGATTCGTGATTTGCAATCAAAGTAATATTGAAGGACTTTATATAAATGAATATATATATATATATATATATATATATATATATATCTGCTCTAGGCAAGAAATGTTACACAGAGTAGAAAATGAAAGAAAACTTTTAATTTCCTTACGAGAATATCCACACGCAAGAGCATTATTTCCCATAGATACCATCCCATTCAGGGTATACCAATTTCAAAGCATTATTCGGACATTAAACAAACAAAAGTTTAGCATCAAGACTTTTGTCATTAAAAAATATATTTATAAAACTAAAAGAGAAATAACAAAGAAATGTTATTTTTTTGGCCAAAATGTTATGTAAAATTGGATATGTTTTCTTCAAGTAATTCAACTTCGTTGATCAGTGACGTCAGAATTTCTATCTGCTCCGTGAGAAGTTCATAGTCTACCATTAACTGTTGATTTGGGTCCATCTTCCACAACCTCGTTTATGTTTAATTGTGCCGGCGGAACATGAGACTGTTCAACAGATTCACGATAAATTTCTGCCAATTTCGTTCTCCGTCTATCGTCAAAAGTCGCATTGTTGTTTGACTGAGTCACAGCATGTTGATCCTTTATATGCATTTTTTTATCCACTGCTTGTTTTCGATCTGATATTCCGCAAAATTCAATCGCGTTTTGATTTGCAACCAGTTTTACAGGCGTTTGGTGAAATTCTGCTGTCATTTTCAGAGCCATCTTAGTAAGTACCATCTGAAACAAAGTTTCTGTTGTTTCTCTCTTCTGACGCGCAACTTCTTGTAAGGTTTGTTTGTACAAAGAATTTGTTAACCTATAAAATAAGCGACAGTTTTCATTATTATATTCTTTTTTTAAGTTACGTTTTATAAAAAAAGTTTATATATATATATATATATATATATATTATATCAAGTCCAGATTTTATAGTTTTACTGGAGTAACAGGTTTTCAGATTGTGTTGTAATTCGCAATTTCGGTGCAATCTAACATACCTTGAAATCCATTGTTTCGAAATTGTACCGTCTAGTTCTCCCACATTCCTCAACCAAATATATAATTCGTTTAGTGCATAATACCGGCTCCTACTTATGAGTCGCTAATAGGCTCGAAAGTAAAGTGAACGAGATTATTTTGAATCATGTTTGCGACTTTGATATAAACACTAGATCGATTTAGTCCTAATTGAGAAATCTCACATACTGTCCAGATTGTCACGGACATTGCCTGTACCTGGGCACGTCTGCATTGCAATCTGGTGATCTAATTAAACGAACATTGGTTGCGCGGGTGGTGATAACAATTATTATAATCAAGGTTGCGGTCATGATATAAACACCTGACCCATTAATTACTTACATATGTCAGTATAAACTAAGAATTGTATAGTGTAGAAAAGGCAATTCATCCAGCAGACCGGTTTCGTCCTTATTGGGAACTCATCAAGTACTGGCCAGAATTTGCCGCGGACAGGATACGAACCTGGGCACGTCTGCTTCGGAATCTGGTGCTCTAACCACTGAGCTATCCTGCCGCACACTACACTACACACAATTTTCAGTTATATACTAACTAATGTAACTTGGTTAGTCAATTTTTCCTTTAGTTGGAGCTCATATGGCATCCATTTAGACCCAAAGTTCCAACTAACCATGCCCAATCTGTCATTACTGAACAGACACCACATTGCATGGGGGAAGTAATATTGAAATGAACATTTATATAATTAAACGAACATTGGTTGCGCGGGTGGTGATAACAATTATTATAATCAAGGTTGCGGTCTTGATATAAACACCTGACCCATTAATTAATTACATATGTCAGTATTAACTAAGAATTATATAGTGTAGAAAAGGCAATTCATCCACTAAAGGAAAATTTCAAATTTTGGAAGCAGTGTGTTATTCTTGCTGTTGAAAATAATAATTCATTGGCACTAAAGGCCAATGGGGCCTCTGTTCGTCTTCCCTACAGGACAATTTCAATTTTTGGAAGGAGTGACGCTGTTCTGTGTTGAAATAATAATACATTGTCATCAAAGGCCAACGGGGCCTCTATTCGTCTTCCCTAAAGGAAAATTTCAAATTTTGGAAGCAGTGTGTTATTCTTGCTGTTGAAAATAATAATTTATTGGCACTAAAGGCCAACGGGGCCTCTGTTCGTCTTCCCTACAGGACAATTTCAATTTTTGGAAGAAGTGACGCTGTTCTGTGTTGAAATAATAATACATTGTCATCAAAGGCCAACGGAGCCTCAGTTCGTTTTTTTCCTTTTGTACTGGACAATATCAAGCAACAGTGGAAGCTGTTTGTTGGTAAGCGTTTCGTTATATATTTATACATTTATATATACATTTTCATATTGCTTATAAATTTATGCTCCCGTAAGATTGTTAAAATGTCAGGTCCAATTTTAGATATTGATGTTCCTGTTTGGGATGGAGATAGTGAGTTATTTTTTATGCGCGAAGACTCCGCTTTCTCCCCGTTTCCTGATTATAACAGTCATCAAAAACTGTCAAAGGTTTTTGCTAAACTACCTACTGAATTGCAGCGACGGATTTATCCTAAGCTTGAGGCCATTAGGAAGCTACCTAATCCCATTTTGGGCCTACAAAACGAGGTAGAATCCTTGCTTGGACCCACTGAAACTGAGCAGATAATAAACAAATATGCGCAGTTAGATATGCCAAATCTTGCCCCATAGAAATACTGAGGGAATTACAGAAACGTTGGTATAAAACCAACATTTCTGACCATGAGGCTCAGGTTGTTTTTATTAACAATCTTCCCCAAACATTAAAACTCTTTGCCAGACAGCTCCCCAACACTCTCTCTATAGATGACTTATCTGAGAGATGTGAGTTAGAATATAGGGTTTTTGAACCCAAAGTGAATCCATCATCCTTTTCTTCACCCCCGCAAGATGATAGAATTTCCTCCTTAGAGAGAACAGTGGCGAACATGGCCAAAGTTCTAGAAGGATTGGCCATTACTAAATCGGAGATTAATCATGTGAATGCTCGACCAAAATTCGTTTCCAAGTCAAATTATAATGGTAGGCGGCGATCGAGATCTCCGCAATCATTTAATAAATATGCCCCAAAGAACTGGTGTTATAACCACCAGAAGTTTTTTATGCTTGCCAAGTTTGTCTTTGTCGTTCCGAAGAATTTCCGAATGAGTGTCAATTTCCACAGCTGACGGAGAGGACAACAGACCGCAGGCACAAGGGGGCATCAGTATCGGGAAACGTCTGGCGCAGGAAGTAGAAGACCGTACTTTCTGCACATCAACGGCATCAACGGCGCGACAGGAAAGAAGCCAACTACAATCCGACATCCCTGTCGACTCTTTTCGTCCACGCCGAATTTTTTCACATAGAGAACCAAACAGACAATGCCGGTCGCAATCACCAGCCTACTTGTTTGCATGATCCGGCCAAACAGCCAAACGAACTTCTGCACCTTCTTGATTTCAAAACTGGCGAAGAGTACATCGCAGACACAGGTGCGGCAGTCTCAGTTCTCAAAGGTGATTCAATGGCCGAGATGTCGCTAGGCGTTCTTCTCGCAACAGCGACAGGCGAGCCCATAACAACTTATGGCTGCCAATACCGCACACTCAACATAGGTCTACGACGTGAACTTTCCCATAACTTCATCATTGCCAAGGTCTCACATAATATAATAGGCCTTGATTTCCTTCTAAAATTTCGGCTCATTGCTGATCTTGCCAATCAAAAGATCATCGACCCCTCCACCGGACTTGAACAAAGCTTTTGGACACTTGCCGCCGAGCGTTTGGAGTTACAGGTCATTCAGTCAACCCCAGTGCATCATTCAGCAGAGATATCAGCAGCTCTTCGAAAATACAAATCGCTTTTCGATCTTAACAAGTCCGATCTACGAGTCTCCAACACGATGCATCATATCGTCACAGAAGGACAACCTATTGCACTCAAGAAGCGACCACTGGCTCCTGCTAAGCTGAAAGCTGCCCAAGAAGAATTATCAAGGCTTTTGGAAGAGGGAATCATCAGACCATCGAATAGTTCATGGGCGTCACCACTGCACTTAGTCTCAAAATCAAACGGATCGTACAGAGCCTGTGGAGACTACCGTAAGCTAATTTCAGTGACAAAATCTGATGCATATCCTATTCCAAATATCAACACTTTACTTTAAAAACTCAAAGGCAGCAATTTCTTCTCAGTGATTGACCTCAGACATGCGTACCATCACATACCGGTAGCACCAGAGGATATCGAGAAAACTGCAGTCATCACTCCATTTGGCCTTTTCGAATACCTTTACATGCCTTTTGGACTTAAGTGTGCTACACAGACATTTCAAAGATTCATGGACAACATACTCCGCGACGACTCTGCTTATTGTATGTCATATCTCGATGACATTATGGTATTCAGTCCAGATCTAGAATCCCATGCGAAACATCTACGAAATGTCCTCTCACGCTTATCCAACCACGGACTCAAGATCAACTGTGACAAGACGCAGATTGCAACTTCATCCGTCGACTTCTTAGGGCATCGTATCACGGCCCAAGGTATTCAACCGTTGCCGTCAAAGACGAATTCAATCAAGAATATCAAGTCACCAAGGACTTTGAGCGATTTGCAGAAAATCCTAAGAGTACTAAACTATTATCGCAAGTTCCTTCCAGGACTTTCAAAACAACTTTATCCTTTGTGCAGGCACCTGCGGAACCGAAAGGACTTAGCAAGAATTCCATCATTGCTTGGTCATCCGAAGACGAGGAATTACTTCGACTTGCCATCAACTCGTTAGCAAATACCACAATGCTAACGCATCCAGATTTCAAAAAGCTATTTCTACTCACGACAGATGCTTTTGAATTCGCTATTGGAGCCACTTTGGAACAAGAGATCGACGGAGTTCGGAAGCCTATCAGTTTCTACTCGCGTACTCTCCAACAGTAGAAACGAGGTACGACACTTTCGGCCGAGAACTTCTCGCCATCCACGACGCAGTGCGCCATTTTATCAGCATCATTGGCAGTAGCAGATTTGTTGTTTTCACAGATCATGCACCACCAGTTAGCGCACTTCGAAACGCAACTTCATCTATCGCCAAGTACCCTGCCAGAGTGGAAAGACAGCTTTCTCGTCTAAGCGATTGGCAATTTGACGTCTTTCACGTCAAGGGCAAACAGAACTTCATTGCAGATGCTCTGTCTAGGCCAGACGTCTCTCTACTACCACCTTCGCCGTCACCATTCACTGTCAACTCCGTGGCACTCAGTGAACCTGCACTAACGCCAACTCTCCTGCGAACTGAACAACGCGGTGACATTCACATTAAAAGATCAATAGCCCGTCACCCAACCAAGCTCATATGCCGTCTGTGGGAAGGCTTACCAATTGTTTACTTCACGGGTACGCAGCCCAACAAGCCAGTTCTGCCGACCAGCCTTTAGAGAAAGGTTTTCGATTCAATTCACTCAATTTCTCACCCAGGAAGCCAAGCGACTGTCCGACTTCTTACAGATCGTTTTTGGGGTCACAGACTTAGGCAGAATGTTAAACGATGGGTCTCAGAGTGTGCAATTTGTCAGAAAAACAAGATCACACGACACACTCGTTCTAAGTTGCAACATTTTCGGTCTACTTCTCGCCTAGCCATCGTCCACATCGACATAGTTCATCTGACAAAGGTTCAAGGTTTCAGCTACCTTCTAACTATGATCGATAGATTTACACGGTGACCTGTGGCATTACCTCTTGGCACCATTTCTGCAGGCGAAGTAACTAACGGTTTTATCTCTGCATGGATATCCAATTACGGTGTTCCCAATGAGGTCATCACGGACAGAGGCACTTGCTTTCATCTGATCGTTTCAAAACCACCTTGCGGTACATGGGATGCATCTTACGCCAGACGACTGCCTACCATCCCCAAGCTAATGGTATGGTAGAGAGAATGCATAGGGAACTCAAAGCAGCTTTAGCATCCTCGTCCATTAATGGCAACTGGGTCGATGCACTACCTTTAGTTCTGCTGGCCATGCGTTCTCGTACTCGAGAATCCATTAAAACGTCTGCGTCACAACTCTTGTATGGCATGGATCTACGCCTGCCTAGTCAGCTCCCACGTCTACTACCGGCACAAGATGACCCACAAGACGAAGCTACCTGCCTTCGACTTCATTTCGGTAACATGTCTGAACAGCAGCCGAGACACACGCCTCGTCCAGTCTTCGTACACCCACAGCTCCACAGCTGCAAGAGAGTACTCGTTCGCAACAATAATGCTGTTGCACCACTACAACCAAAGTATCGCCGTCCTTACCCGATTTTACTCAGACAGCCAAAATACTTCATCATTATGCAAGGCGCTACACCGACATCAGTAGGCATAGACAGGTTAAAACCGTTTATCGAACCACCTGATCCTGAGAGCGTTCAACCTTCTACACACGTCTCAGGCCCCGTCTGCCCACAATCTCAACCTGCTTTGTATAACGCGTAATTAATTTTTTTTAAACATTAACATTTAACTATAAAATTTTTTTAACCTTACGTTAATTTTCGTATTTGTCTCACGTGGCATAACCAGTTGTTCTTAGCTAACAATTGTGTAGCATTTTTGAACAGTTCTTTGGTATTATGCCATCTCTGAGGCAATGTTCGTGTACATATTTTTTATGCAATTACCTTTGATTTTAATGTATATATATTTTACATTATAATGTATTTCTCACACATGACATTACACTGCTTATTTTGGTATGACCAGCTACTTAGAGCTAACGCTTTTGTGTAGCAACACTAAGTAGTGATCAGCTTCATATCATGATACAGGCCACTTTCAATGCATATCTCAACTTTATCTATTTCACAAAGACCACTCTACAAATGTCATGACCACAACGTCGAGCACTCTAGCTCCTTTGGTCGTATACAAACACATTGACAAAGATCTAACCTGCTTAGGTTTTAACTTAAACCTGACAAATTCAGAGGCGATTTACTTCGAAATCTTCACGCTGCGGCTCCAAAAACTTACACTGCTCTATTTTGCCTCACGTGCTATGACCGTCCACTAGAGCTAACAATTTGTGTAGCAATTCCTAGTGGTTACCTTGCATCATATCATTGTTGAAGCAACCAACAAGCATATTTAAGCCCAGCACTTATGGTTCATCATATTTTTGCTTAACTTGGTTCGAACTCTGTCATGCATTTCTTATCTAGCCTCACAGAGAGGAATATTTTTTTTCCTTTTTTTTTTCAGAGAGGAAAGTGTTGTAACGACACAAATCATTCGCCGACATATTGCGTAAATTAAATTCAAATTTATTTACGTTGCACCAATGAGAAAAAAGCAAATTGCCGTTTAACCACGTTTAACCACGCTTAACCAATAGTATGCAAATACACATATTGCATGCTATTTAAGCATGGTAATTTACCATGCAAGTCAGTTGTGGCATTTGCCTTCTACCTGCTTCACGCGTGTGCGTTCTATCGGCTGTCAATACGTGTGCGCTCTGTCGGCTGTCAATACCTACTCATCTTGATTCGGGATACCGGAGAGTCGAGCCAATTGAGTGCAGGACCTGCAGGACACCATACACAACGCGGTCACAGCTCAACCACGGGAGTAAAAACTCAACCAGAGTCCACCCAAGGCTCTAGGACATCTTCAACTCTGAAGACTTCAAGCGAACGTATTACCCGGCCCTCTTAAGGGCCCCCATATCAGTAACTAATCTCTATTCAGAGCACCTTAACCGAGTTTGTAACGTCGTACGGCATTTACTTGAAGCCGGGGCGTTTACAATTGCATGAACAAATGAAATACAAGATTTCTGCACATATACAAGACGCTACGAATTGTAAACAAATAAAATACTGATTTGTCCTTTGCCAAAAATAATTAATTCCAGTAAATAATGACTGTACATAAATGCAATATTTTCATATATGAAAAAATCAATACGATACTGTGTAAAATTATATTATTGTGGTTAATCCTTGCTTGCCAGTTTTTTGTCGCGTTTCGATGATGTTCATGTAGAGTCGACACACGTCAGATCGTACGACTAATTGTGTTCATGCTAAGTTTAACAGATTATTGAATTTGCTGACATTCTGCTCAGGAATGGCATTCCTCAAATTTCATTTAATATAATTTATGTCATCCACTTATTGATAAAAAGAGAATTCTATTGATTGCAAGATTTGGTTTATAGAAATTATATGCGAGCGCAGAATATATTTTAGAACAGGCAGCCAAGAAAATTAATCCAGTAGACCGGTTTTGCTCTTGAAACGGGCTCAAGCAATAGCATATATAATTTGCAGTCTGGAGCTCTGCTGG
This sequence comes from Eudiplozoon nipponicum, assembly GCA_029291075.1. Lineage (NCBI taxonomy): Eukaryota > Metazoa > Platyhelminthes > Monogenea > Mazocraeidea > Diplozoidae > Eudiplozoon > Eudiplozoon nipponicum. The sequence goes on from JAQBSW010012712.1 coordinate 14,785, forward strand.
ACTCTACGGGCAATTTCAAATTTTATTCTACATTATGCTTTCTTAGTTAACACTTTCAACGAGTGTAGCTCTCGCGGAATATTTTTTACCTAACATTTAAACTTGCCATCAACAAACTGTCATTATTCAGAGGACAGAGCCAATATGGTGATGTTTTATTGGTTTCAATATTTATATAATGTAAGTATCATTGACCGCTTTTCGCTAAAAACTGAAAAATTGGAGACGCTGGTTTGTATTTGAGGTTGAATGTGATGCCGACCTGAAAGAATAGCTAATCAAAAAAGCATGTTTTTCTGGAACTAAAAATGGAATTTTGTGTGCGGCAGAGTGACGCAGTGTATAATCCCGGACACCGTAACAAATTTATTTTGATGCAGGCCCCGTTCGCGTTAAACAGTATAAGTAAAGATGTATTTCAATTAAATACAATGACAGCAAAGTTGGGACAAACAATAAATGCATTTAAGAAAAGAATAATAAATGAAATTTTTTAACATGATGAAAATATATTTATTTCATTGGGAGTCTGTAAATGCCGTACGACGTTACAAACTCGGTTAAGGTGCTCTGAATAGAGATTAGTTACTGATATGGGGGCCCTTAAGAGGGCCGGGTAATACGTTCGCTTGAAGTCTTCAGAGTTGAAGATGTCCTAGAGCCTTGGGTGGACTCTGGTTGAGTTTTTGCTCCCGTGGTTGAGCTGTGATCGCGTTGTGTATGGTGTCCTGCAGGTCCTGCACTCAATTGGCTCGTCTCTCCGGTATCCCGCAACAGATGAGTAGGTATTGACAGCCGACAGAGCGCACACGTATTGACAGCCGACAGAACGCACACGCGTGAAGCAGGTAGAAGGCAAATGCCACAACTGACTTGCATGGTAAATTACCGTGCTTAAATAGCATGCAATATGTGTACTTGCATACTATTGGTTAAACGTGGTTAAACGTGGTTAAACGGCAATTTGCTTTTTTCTCATTGGTGCAACGTAAATAAATTTGAATTTAATTTACGCAATATGTCGGCGATTGATTTGTGTCGTTACAACACTTTCCTCTCTGAAAAAAAAAAAAAATATTCCTCTCTGCGAGGCTAGATAAGAAATGCATGACAGAGTTCGAACCAAGTTAAGCAAAAATATGATGAACCATAAGTGCTGGGCTTAAATATGCTTGTTGGTTGCTTCAACAATGATATGATG
>JAQBSW010012713.1:0-15984 GCA_029291075.1 Eudiplozoon nipponicum
GGATAAGCCGGCTCCATGACATTTCATGGAGTTTCTTGGGAATTTGGTACAAGTGGTGTCCCCTCACCACTCGGCTTTTTGATCGAGGACGCACCTCTAGCCTTTGCACATCCAAGCGCAGTCTGCAAGGCAGCAGTAAGTTGCATGGTTGCCGGTGGCTGTTGAGAGCTCATTCGCCATTCGGAAGTACGGGGTACTGTCCAGGAGTCCATGTAATCCTGTGGCTGTTGAACCCTTTTGTGGCGGGGAACACACGCCGAGTCATGGTGCCGTCGTCGGGCTCATGTGGTATTTTATGAGGAGATCCGATTGCCGGTCGGAAATCCACCACGCCCTGGTGACACCACCGCCATAGCCCCGTTAGCCCATGTACGATCGGCCATCGAGAACATGGTTGACACCGTCGTACCACGTTGAGGAGGGGGATGGACTTTACGACGGTAAACGTTATCTATGCTTTTATCTTACATCATAGTTGCAACGCCAATCGTTATATTTAGAGTACCCACGGTTTTCTATATATATATATATATATATATATATATATATATATATATATATATATATATATATATATATATATATATATATATATATATAGATATAGATAGATAATACAGAAGTATCAGTTGTGAGCAGAAATGGTAGTTGGAAGTACGGATGTGTTAGCCATTGTGACATCTGCCAAAGATTTAATGGCAAGACGGAATAATTCATCGTCTGTAGTCGACCAAAAAATGATGGAGGTTTCTATTGAAGTCCTTTCCGATTCCACGAGGTGCCTATATAATGTAAAATGTCGTTTTAATACGCCGGGATGATACTTGCTGATATTAGTTAAAGGGCTCCAAAGAGGTATCTAGTAATTCCTTTAAAAGTCTTGGATGACCTAATATTTTTGGGCGGAGATTTGCCTTCGACGACATAAGAAGTTTCTTCAAATGTAAAAAACGATGCCATAGGAAAACCACGGATGTAGTTACAATCTGCGTTTTGTCACAATTGATCTTGAGAGTCCCGTGCTCTGATAAGTTGTTTGATAGGACATTTCGTAGATATGCTAAGCATAGGAGTTTAGTTCTGGATTACAAATGATGATCAGCCAGATATGACATACGGCAATCGGCGCCATCGTGGAGAATGTCGTTCATGAAACTCTGAAATGTCTGTGTGGCGAACTTGAGACCAAAAGCATGTAAAAAGTTATTCAAAATGCCAAGAGGGGTGGTGACCTGCAGTTTGATCAATATTTTCTAGCACTACAGGAATGATGATTGAAGGCTTGTCCGAGATCACGCTCTGTACGATCCATTTGATTTAGAGAGTCTAAATGCAGTGGTGATGCCCATAAACTTTTCGATGGTATGATTATTTCCTCTTCCACCAGCCTTGAAAATTCCTCTTGGGCAGACTTTCAGTTCAGCAGGGGCCAGTGGTCATTTCTTGAGTGCAATACGTTGTACTTCTGTGTGGCGATATGGTACAGCGTGTTTACGAGACTCGTGCCTCTGACTTTGCTGAGATCGACAAGCAGACATGTGTTCTCGAAGAGCTCTGCTGTTATCCCTGGAAATTGGCATTCATTTGAAAACTCTTCCTAACGCCAGAGACAGACTTGACATAAATAAAAAAAGTTCTGGTGATTATAGCACCAGATCTTTGGGGAATATCTGTTAAAACATTGCTGGAATCTAAATCGCCGCCTACTGTTATTTCGTGTTTTGAGTGTAAAAATGGGACGGGCGTTCACCTGATTTAGCTCGGATTTCCCTATGGCCAATCCTTCTAGAACTTTAGCCATGTTTGCTATTGTCCTCTCTAGAAGAGGAGATCCTATCATCTTGTGGGGAAACAAAAATTCATGACGAATTTAATTTAGGTTCCTAAATTCTAACTCCGATCTCTCAGATAAATCATCTATTGTTGGGGAGCTGTTTGGTGAACAATTTTAATTACTGGGGAAGATTGTTAAGAACAAACAGCCTTAGCCTCGTAATCAGAAATATTGGTTTTATACCAACGTTTCCGCAATTCCCTTAAAAACTCAATGTCTAACTGAGCATATTTATTTATTATCTGCTCAGTTTCAGTGGAGACCCGGAAAAGATTCTACTTCATTTTAGAGGCCAAAAATGGAATTGAGCAGTTTCCTAATGGCTTCAAGCTTCACGATGATAAATCAGTCGCTGCAACTCTGAAGATAGTTTAGCAAAAACTTGTGACAGTTTTTGATGAATTTCATAATCTGGAAACGGGGAGAAAGCGGAGTCTACGTGCATAAAGAATAGTTCGCTATCTCTATCCGTACAACAGGAACATTAATAACTAAAATTGGACCTGACATTCTAGCCATCTGACGGGATCTTAAAAGCATAAGTGTATAAGCAAGATGAAATGTATAAAAAGACGTGAAACGAAGCGCTCACCGAAATCTGCTTTCACAGGTGAACTTGATGAAATCAAATTCTGCTCTCACGGTTGAAACTGACGCAATGTACACTGAAATCAAAATCTGCTTTCGCAGTTGAAACTGACGGAATGAGCACAGAACGACAGATGAAATTAGTTCTTCTACTACAAAAATCACAAGTCACAGCTCTGCGCTTTTCGTACAATCAATAATATGCTTTCACCAAAATCAAAAAGAAAACGTCTGCGTCCACATTCCAGTTTGGCACACGAGATCGAAATGGTGTACAATTTTGTACGTAAAAGAAAAATATTGAATAGAACACCTTCCCTCAAAAAAAAATTCCCAACTTAAAAAGGATTCACAGAAAACCAGAGTAAAATGTGGTATATGCTAATATCGAATTTACCGTACTCTCAAAAACTAAGATGAAAAAGATACACAGTTGATTGTATACAGGCCAAATATTTTGTGTTTTGCTAATAGGTCAAAAAACAGTTCCGTTCTCAGTATCCTCGCGCGGTCGCCTATTTGTAAAATATCCCGGCGGCAAGTAAATTCCGTACGTCGTCACAAAGTCAGTTAGGTTCGAAGATGGCCCAGAATAAATGCTGCTGGTGATCCGCTCTGCTTAGGACTGTAAGTGGCCCTTATTAGGGCCAGCGTATAGCGTTCTATTGCAGGGAGATGCCGAGAAAGCTAGTTAGTGTAGCAGTGTCTAGAGATACTTCTAGACTCTTGATACCAGCTCTGATTTACTGGCTGCTGTTTTTTCTGTTGTGGCGTTAACATCGGTGGCGAGAGACTGTGTGAAGAATGAGTAATGTCTCGTTGAAGATCTGCGATAACTGACACACGTGAAAGTCAAATATGTAAATGTTGCTCCGTCTCACTTGTTGTGCAGCAACAAGATTGGCGTGACTGAAAATGACACTGTGAAGCAAGTCTAAGAGTGAGTGTAGGTGAAAAGCCAGTATGACAGGACACAGCACGCACACGTAGCACACAGCAAAAGGAAAACGGGATAACTGACTGGCATGGTAAATTCACTGTGCTTAAATAGTTTTGAAAACGAAATCTCGTGCGCTATTGGTTAACGTCAAATTTCGCTTGTTTTAATTGGTGCCGCATAAATTGTATTTGAATTTCATTTACGCAATATGTCGGTGAATTGTTCTTCAGCCGTTGCGTCACTCACCTCTCTAAAAAGAAGAAAAACATCCATCTCGGCGAGGCTTGATAAGAAATGAATGGCGAGTTTGTACCAAGTTAAGCAACTGGTTAATATACTTCCCATAGCTATCAAAAAATGTACCTTAAATGCTGGGCAGAAATATGCTTGTTGGTTGCTTCAACAATGATATGATTTTAAATAACCACTAGGAATCGCTACAAAAATTGTTAGCTGTAGTGGCCGGTCATGCCGCATGAGGCAAAATAGGACAATGCAAGGTTTGGGAGCCGCAGCGTAAGGATTTCCAAGTAGATTGCCACTAAAGTTGCCAGGTTTAAGTTAAGACCTGGGCAGGCTGGATCGCCGTCAATGCGTTTGAATACGCGCAAAGCAGCTAGTGTGTGCTCGACGTTGTGGTCATGAAATTCGTATGGTAATCACTTTGCAACTGATGAAGTTGAGATATAAATTGAAAGTGACCAGTACCATGATAAGAAGCTGATAACTACTTGGTGTTGCTACTCAAAGGCGTTAGCTCTAAGTAGCTGGTCATACCAAAATAGGCATTGTGAGCTCAGGTGTAAGCCATACAATACAATGTAAAAAAAATATATGAAAACCAAAAAGTAATGAAAAACAAAAAATGTGTACTCGAACATTGTCTCAGAGATGGCATAATACCAAAGAACTGTGCAAAAATGTTACACAGTTGTTAGCTAAGAACAGCTGGTTATAGCACGTGAGACAAGTGAGTGTGAGAAAAAAAATGAATCATGTGGATTCATAGAGGTCACTTTGCGTGGCATAGGGCGCAAGTGGTGCGCGTAAAAATAAAAATTTGACACGTAGAATAACGAAAATCTAATGTTAAACAAATAATCAGTTACTCGTTATGAAAAGCAATATATTGATAGGTTGAGATTATTAGCAGATAAAGCCTGAGACAAGAGCAGAAGGTTGTATTTTCCCAGGATCGGGCGCTCCGATAAACGGTTTCAACCTGTCTATACGTACTGATGTAGGTGTTGCATCTTGCATGAAAATGAAGTATTTTGGCTGTCGGAGGAAAATCAGGTGAAGACCGCGATACTTTGTTTTTAGTAGCGCAACAGAACTGTCGTTGCGAACGAGTACTTTCTTGCAGTAATGGAGCTGCGGGTGAACGAAGACTGGTCGAGGCGTATGTCTCGGCTGCTGTTCAGACATTTTACCGAAATGAAGTCGGAGGCGGGTAGCTTCGTCTTGTGGGTCATCCCGTGCGGGTCGTAGGTGTGGGATCTGACTAGACAGGCGTAAATCCATGCTATACAAGAGTTGTGACGCAGAGGTTTTAATGGATTCACGAGAACGGGAACGCATAGCAAGCAGAACTAAAGGTAGTGCATCGACCCACTTTCCATTAAAGGACGAGGATGCTAAAGCAGCTTAGAGTTCCCTATGCATTCTCTCTACCACACTCATAGATTGGGGATGGTAGGCAATCGTTTAGAGTAAGGTGCATCCCATTAACCGCAAGGTGCTTTTAAAACGCTCCAATGAGAAGAAAGTGCCTCTGTAATTGATGCCCCCATTGGGAACAACATAATTCGTTATCCATGCAGAGATAAAACCGTTAGTTACTTCGTCTGCTGAAATGGTGCCAAGAGATAATGCCGCAGGCCATTGTATAAATCTATCAATCATAGTTAGAAGGTAGCTGAAACCTTGAACCTTTGTCAGATGAACTATGTCGAAGTGGACAATGGCTTGACGAGAAGTAGTTCGGAAATGTTGCAACTTTGAACAAGTGTGCTGTGTGATCTTATTTTTCTGGCAAATGGCACAATCAGAGACCCATCGTTTAGCATTCTGCTTGAGCCTATGACTCCTGAAACGATCTGTAAGAAGTCTGACAGTCGCCTTGCTTCCGGGGTGAGAAATGAGTGATTTGAGTCGAAGACTATTCTCTGAAGGTAAGTCGGCAGATTTGGCTTGTTGAGCTGCGTACCCGCAAAGTAAACAATTGGTAAGCCTTCCCAGATACGGAATATGAACTTGGTGGTGACGGGCTATTGATCTTTAAATGTAAGTGTCACCGCGCTGTTCCTTGTGCAGGATGGATGGCGTTAGTGCAGGTTCACCGAGTGTTACAGAGTTGACAAAGAATGCGGACTTGCGAAGGTGATTTTAGCGAGACGTCTGGCCTGGAAAGGGCGTCTGAAATGAAGTTTGGTTCGCCTTGACATGAAAGATGTCGAATTATTATTTGCTTAGACGTGAAAGCTGACTTTCTACTCTGGCAGGGCACTTGGCGATAGTTGAAGTCGCGTTTCGAAGTTTGCTAACTAATGGTGCATGATCTGTGAAAACAACGAATCTGCTGCTGCCAATGATGCTAATAAAATAGCGCACTGCGCCGTGGATGGCGAGGAGTTGTCGACCGAAAATGTCGTATCTCGTTTATACTGAATGGAGAGTACGCGAGTAGAAATTAATAGGCTTCCGAACTCCGTCGATCTCTTGTTTCAACGTGGCTCGAATAGCATCTGTTTTGAGTAGAAATGGTCGTTGAAAGGGCCTGATTCGTTAGCATTGTAGCATTTGCTAACGAGTTGATGGCGAGTCGAAGTAATTCTTTGTCTTCAGATGACCAAGTAATGATGGAATTATTGCTAAGTCCTTTTCGACACTATTGATGCCTGCTCAAAGAATTGCTTGTCCTGAAAGGCTTGGAAGGAATTTGCGATAGTAGTTTAAGACTCTCAAAATTTTCTGCAACTCGCTAACAGACTTCGGTGACTTGATATTCCTGAATGAATTCGCCTTTGGGGGCAAAAGTTGAAAACCTTGTGGTGTGATATGATGCCCTAGGAAGTCCACAGATGTAGTTGCAATCTGCTTCTTGTCACAGTTGATCTTGAGTCCGTGGTTGGATAACTATGAGAGGGCATTTTGTAAATGCTTGGCATGAGATTCTAAGTCTGAACTGAATATTATTATCACATCGAGATATGCCATTTAGTAGGCGGCATCTTTGTGAAGTATGAATCTTTAAAATGCCTGTGTAACATACTTAAGTCCAAAAAGCATGTAAAGATATTCGAAAAGGCCAAATGGAGTGATGACCACAGTCTTTTCAATATCTACTGGCGCTACCGGTATTTGGTGATAAGCTAGTCTGAGGTCAATCATCGAGAAAAAATTGCTGCCGTTGAGTTTTTCAAGTAAGGTGTTAATATTGGGAATAGGATATGCATCCGATTTTGTCATTGAATTTAGCTTACGGCAATCTCCACAGGCTCTGTACGATCCATTTGATTTGTAGTGATGCAGTGGTGATGCCCATGAACATTTCGATGGTCTGATGATTCCCTCTTCCAACAGCTTTGAAAATTCCTCTTGAGCGGCTTTCAGTTATGCATGGGCCATTGGTTGCTTCTTGAGTGCAATAGGTTGTCCTTCTGTGACATTATGGTGCATCGAGTAGGAAACTCGTAGCTCTGACTTGCTGAGATCAAAAAGCGACTTGTGTTCTCGAAAAGTTGCTGATATTTCTGCTGAATGATGCACTGGAGTTGGCTGAATGACCTGTAACTCCAAACGCTCTGAGGCAAGTGTCCAAAAACGTTGCTCAAGTCCGGTGGAGGGGTCGATGATCTTTTGATTGGCAAAATCAACAATGAGCCGAAATTTCAGAAGGAAATCAAGGCCCATTATATTGTGTGAGACCTAGGCGACGATGAAATTTTGAGTAAATACAGGCCGTAAACCTATGTTAAGTGTGCAATACCGGCAGCCATAAGTAGGTATGGGCTCGCTTGTAGCTGTGGCGAGTAGAACGCCAAGCGACATCTCGGTCATTGAATCACCCTTAAGAAATGAGACTTCTGCAACTCTGTCTACGATGAATTCTTCGCCAGTTCTGAAATCAAGAAGATGCAGATGTTCGTTGGGCTGTTTGTCCGGATCATGCAAACAAGTAGGCTGGTGATTGCGACTGACTTAGTCCATTTTGATGTCTATGTGGCAAATTTAGCGTGGAAAAAAGAGTCAATAGGAATGTCTGATTTAAGTGATTGTTTCCTTGTGGCGCCGTTGATGTAGTTGATGGGTAGAAAGTACGGTCTTCTACTTTCTGCGCCATCCTGATGCTCCACTAAGCCTGTTTTCTGTGGTGTTTCTGGTCAATTATGGAAATTGGCATTTATTCGGACATACGTCTGAACGGCAGAAACAGACTAGTTATGAATAAAAAAAACTTCTGGTGATTCTAGCACCAGTTCATTGGGGCACATCTGTCAAAAGATTGCTGTGATACAGATCGCCGCCTACTGTTATAACGAGTTTTGGGCGCAAATTTTGGTCGATCGTTCACCTGATTTAGCTCAAATTTCCCTATGGCCAATCCTTCTAGAACTTAAGCCATGTTCGCTATTGTCCTCTCTAAAGAGGTGATCCTATCATCCTGCAGGGAAGGAAAAAACGATGACAAATTTAATTTAGGATCCAAAATCCCAAATTCTAACTCGCATTTCTCAGATAAGTCATCTATAGAGTGAGTAATGGAGAGCTGTCTGGCGAACAATTTTATTGACTGTGGAGGATTGTTAATAAAAAACCTTAGCCTCATTGTCAAAAATATTGGTTTTATACCAACGTTTCCGCAATTCCCTTAAAATCTCAATGGGGCCAAGGTTTGGCATGTCTAACTGTGCATATTTATTTATTATTTGCTCAGTTTCGTAGGACCCAGCAATGATTCTCCTTCAATTTTGAGGCCCAAAATTGGATTGGGTAGTTTTCTAATGGCCTCAAGCTTCGGATAAATCCGTCGCTGCAATTCTAAAGGCAGTTTAGCAAAAACCTTTGACAGTTTTTGATGATTTTCATAATCTGGAAACGGGGAGAAAGCGGAATCTACGCGCATAAAGAATAGTTCGCTATCTCCACATCAAACAGGAACATCTTTATCTAAAATTGGACCTGAAATTCTAATGATCTTACGGGATCTTAAAAGCATAAATTTATAAGCAAGATGAAAATGTATAAATATACTTTAAACGAAACGCTTACCCACAAACGGCTTCCACAGTTGAAACAGAATCTTAAGCAGTTGAATCTGGCGTGATGAGCACAGAACACAGATGAAATTATTTCTTTCACAAAATCAAAAGTCAAAGTTCTACACATTCGTACATTCAATAATGTTTTTTCACAAAATAATAAGAATATTGTGGGTACACATTTCAGTTTGGCACCCGAGATCACCAAGATGTACAGCTTTGTACGTAGGAGAAAATTATTGAACAGACAACCTTCCTTCAAAAAAAATTCCTAAAAAAATGGCCCAGGAGACCTCGACTTTAGAAAGATTAACAACCAGAGTAAAACGTGGTATATGCAAATTTCAATATACTGTACTCCCAAAAGAATGAAGAACAGCACAGTCGTTTGTATTTATACCAAAAGTTTTGTGATTTGCTAATAAGTAAAAAAACATTACAGTTCTCAGTATCCTGGCGCGGTGGTCAATTTTATAAACTCGACAGCTTCAAGTAAATGCCATACGACGATACCAAGTCAAGGATGATTGTGTTAGTATTGTTGGGGGCCCTTATTAGGGCCGGTATTGCGTTCTCAGGCAAATACCGAGAAGGTCATTTAGTGTAGCAGTGTCCAGAAGTACTCCTAGACACTTGAGACCAGCTCTGGTTGACATGGGTTGTGGTTCCTCCTGTTGAGGAGTTGACATCCGTGGCGTGTGATTACCTGAGTAATCTCGTTGAAGTTCTGCAGTAACTGGCTCAATGGAAGGATCGACTGTGGCTGTTACTCCGTTTCTCTAGTTGTACAGCAACAAGATTGGCGTGGCTGAATTTGCCAATGTGTGTGAAGCAAGCCCAAAAATCAGCGTAGGTGACAATTGCAGAGAGCACGTGAGAGCAACTCACGGCAGAAGGAAAACGCGACAACTGACTTGCATGGTAAATTCATCGTGCTTAAATAGTTTTAATTTGAGAATTTGCACGCCATTGGTTAACGGAAAACTTTGCTTGTTTCTCATTGGTGCCGCGTAAATTGAATTTAATTAAATTTACGCAATATGTCGACGAATTCTATTGGCTCGTTACACAAATAGTAAACAGAAGAGAAAAATAATAAGTGAACAGTAACAGCACAAGAACCATCCGCTGACATCTTGCGTAAATAAAATTCAAATTCAATTTACGCGGCTCCAATAAAAACTAGCGAAATTTGCCGTTAATCAATGGCGTGCGAGCTTTTGATTTAAGTCTATTTAAGCACAGTAAATTTACAATGCCAGTCAGTCTTCGCGTTTGACGTCTGCTGTCGTCACCTACACTGATTTTTGGACTTGCCTTACACACATTTGCAATTTCAGTAACGCCAATCCTGTTGCTGCACAATTAGTGAGACGGAGCAGCATCTACTTTGTGGACCAGTTACTGCTGATCTTCAACGAAATTACTCAGCTACTCTCTCGCCACTGATGTCAACGCCACAACAGAAGGAACAACAACCCAGTCAACCAGAGCTTTTCCAAGTGTCTAGGAGTATTTATAAGCATTTGGCGTAGAACGCAATTCCGGCCCAAATAAGGGCCCTCCAACAGTACACATTTTCAGCCATATTTGGCTCCTAACTGACTTTGTAACGTCGTATGGCATTTACTTGAAGCTGGGGCATTTACAGAACTAACCAGTATGTAACGGCTCAGATTAATTCGCTGGCATACTGCCTAAATGGAATTCAAATTTTATTACGACGTAAGAATTAAAACAAGCGAAATTTGTGTTAACCAATAGCGTGCGACCTTGCCCCTGCACCAGTAGATATCCACAGTGCATTTACCATGCATGGCACACTTGACATTTTCGCTCTGCTCGCTACGTGTGATTGCTGTCGTTCTCTCTACATGACGGTCTACCTGCGCTGACTTTGGACTTGAATTTACCACGATGTGTCATATTGTAACTTAGACTTCAGTCAATCCATTCTCCTTGTTGCTGCACAACTTGTCAAACGTAACCGATTATCTATTAATCGGATATCTAAGTATGCCAGCCACAACGGTCTTGCCGTAGATCTTCAACAAGACAATTCTGAGACTTCGAACAGCAACTCACCTCTCTGGTTTTGACAACTCAATCTATCCCGGTGCATTCACACGCGGAAACACCAGCCAATTAGCCAGAGCAGTTCTCAAGGGTCTAGAAGTACTTTTAGACACTGCAACACTAATTAACTTTCTCGGCATTTGGCGGAGTAAACAATTCCGGCCCAGATAAGGGCCATCCACGGCAACTGTCTCTCATTATCTATGGCTTGTTCACTATTTTGTGATGTCGCACGACATTTAATTGCAGCCGGGGCGTTTACCAATTGGCGACCGCGCCATGATACTGAGGACATTCCTAATTTTTTAATTTTTTTGATATCACAAACAATTGCGCGAATTATAAATAAATTTGACTTTACTTTTTTTTATTTATGAGGGATTCAAAATAAAATCGAAGGCAGCACACCAAACCATTCTGTTCTTCACCCTGTTTGTGAATATTTCTTAGTCAAAGTCTTCTGTGGTTTACCTCACTTTTATGTTTAACCAGAGGAAGCAGATTTGAATAGTTTTCTGCCATGAAATCGTTGAAATCTTTTCTCTTTTACGTATAAGTTGTGTCAAACTATGGAAGCAGATTTTGATTTTGATTTTGTAGAAGTAGATTTCGTCAGTTTTCTGTGGTTAAATCGCTTAAGCCTGTTACCTCACCATTTTAAGTTCGTGTCAAACTGTGGAAGCATATTTGAGTAACCGCTTAGTTATTATTTTGAAATATTTATTCTTTATGTATATTAAGTTCCGTTATGCATTTTAATGTCCTCTAAATCACTTCCATAGGTGAATATCCTGAATTCTAATTTAGTTCAATGACCTACCACCGGTCTCACATCTGATGACGCTCGGCTATCTACTTTCAGATTTAAGTAAAATTCTTGAAAGAATCATCATAGACAGGACAAATTCTAATATAAAAACTTATTAACACCGTATAAATAAATCGACACCAACTCGATCGTTCAGTCGATAATCTCCAAAAGGTTGGTGGTTTAATCACAAAAATTATTTTATAATTGCGAAATTGTTTGAATTGTTCAGAGAATACACCAAACGTATACCAGTTTCCTTCCTTATATGACCACTATCGACAACAAGATAGTTTCTGTTCTTCATGTACAAATTTTCAAACACCTACGGCTGCAGTTTATGTTAAATCCTTCTGTCCTCGCAAAATATGCCACATAGAGAGCAGAACTGATACTGCCATCCGTAATGATCAGAAAATTTGTTTAAATGACCTAGCCAAACAACACAATGAACATCTGCATCATCTTGATTTCAAAACTGGCGAAGAATTCATCGTAGACACAGGTGCAACAATTTCATATCTCAAGTATGATTCCATGGCCGAGATGTTGCTAGGCGTTTAACTTGCAACAGCTACAGCGGAGCCCATTCCGGAATCGCACACTAAACATAGGTTTACGATGTTATTTTTCTCATAACTTCATCGTCGTCAAGGTCTCACACAAAATAAAATGCCTTGATTTATTTTTGAAATAACGGCACATTGTTGATTTTACCATTCAAAACATCATTGAACCCTTCGGACTTGAACAAGGTTTTTTGACACTTGCCTCCGAGCGTTTGGAGTTACAGGCCATTCAGAGAACCCAGTGCATCATTCAGCAGAGATATCAGCATCAATTCAAGAACACAAGTCGCTGGTTGATCTCAGTAAGTCAGAGGTACGCGTCTCCAACACAATGCACCATATCGTCACAGCAAGACAACCAATTGCACTAAAAATGTTCAACTCAGACATTTCAAATATTCAAGGACAACATACTCAGCAACGACACCGCTTACTGTATGTTATATCTCGATGACATAATGGTTTTCAGTCCAGACCTAGAATCTCGTGCCAAGCATTTAAGAAATGCCCTCTCACACTTATCCAACTATGGACCCAAGATCAATAGTGACAAGATGCAGATTGCAACTACATCGGTGGATTTCGTAGGGCATCATATTATTGCACAAGGTATTCAAACTTTGCCATCAAAGGCAAATTTGATCAAGAATATCAAGTCACAAAAGACTGTAAGTCAGCAGCAAAAAATTTTCGCAGTTCTTAGTTTCTAGCTCAAGTTCTATTCCGGCCTATCAAAACAACTTTATCCGCTATGTAGGCACCTGCGGAATCGAAAATGACTTAGCAAGAACTCCATCATTTCTTGGTCGTCTGAAAAGGAGGAATTACTCCGTTTCGCCAACAACTTGTTTGCATATTTCACAATGCTAACTCATCCATATTTACAACGACCATTTATGCTCACAACAGTTGCTTCCGAGTTTTCTATGTGGGCCACTTTTGAAAAAGATTTCGACGGAGTTCGGAAGCCTATCAGATTTTATTCGTGTTCTTTGCAACCAGTAGAAGCCTGATACGACTCTCTTCGTCATCCACGATGCAGTGCGCTACTTCATCCCTATCATAGGCAGCAGCAGATTTGTTGTTTTTACAGATAACGCACCATTAATTAGCGTACTACAAAACGCAACTTCAACTGTCGCAAAGTACACTACCAGAGTAAAAAGTCCGCTGTCACATCTGAACGAATGGCAATTCGACGTCTTTCATGTTAAGCGCGAACAAAACCTCATTGCAGACGCAGTTTCCGGATCAGATGGCTCGCTACAACCACCCTCTCCTTTGCCATTTTCAGTCAACTCCGCGACTCTTAGTGAACCTGCATTAACGCCATCTAGAACAGCGCGTTGTCACTCATATTCAAAGATCAGTAGCTCTCCACCCTACCAAGTTTTTATGCTGATTCTGGTAAGGTTTACCCATTGTTTACTTCATGGTACGTAGCCCAACAAGCCAGTTCTGTTAACCAGCCTTCAGATAATAGTGTTTGATTGAATTCACTCAATTTCTCACCCAGGAAGCAAGGGGACTGTCTGACTTCTTACAGACCGTTTTTGGGGTCACAGGCTAAGGCAGAACGCTAAACGATGGGTCTCGGCGTGTACCATTTGCCAGAAGAACAAGATCAAACACCACACTCGTTCTTAGTTGCAACATTTCTGAATTACTTCTCGCCTAGCCATAGTCCACATCGACATAGTTTATCTGACACCAGTAAAATGTTTTAGCCACTTTTTGAATATGATTGATAAATTTACTCGATGGCCTGTGGTTTTACCTCTTAGCACTATTTCTGCAGACCAAGTCACTAATGGTTTTATCACTGCATGGATTGCCCATTATGGTGTTCCAAACGAAGTCATTACGGATAGAGCCACTTGTTTCTCATCTGATCGCTTCAAAACTACCTTGCATTTCATGGGATGCACTTTACGCCAGATGACTGCCTACTAGCCTAAAACTAACGATGTGGTAGAAAGGATACATATGGAACTCAAAGTAGCTTTAGCATCCTCGTCCATTAATTGCAACTCTGTCGATGCCTTACCTATAGTTCTACTTGCTATGCATTCCAATATACCTGAATTTATTAAAACATCTGTGTCACAACACTTATATGGCATCGACCTACGCCTGCTTAGTCAGCTCTCATAATTACTACCCGCAGAGGATGACCCACAAGTTGAAGCTTCTCGCATTTAATTTCATTTCGTTAACATGTTTGACCAGCAGACGAGACACTTCTCAGCCTGTTTTCGTTCATCCACAGCTCTACAACAGCAAGAGATTACTCGTTTGTAACGACGCTGCTGTTGCACCACTACAACCAAATTATCGCGGTCCTTACACGCTTTTGTTCAGACAGCTGCAATATTTCATTATCATGCGTTGTGGGACACCTACATTGGTAAGCATAGACAGGTTGAAACCGTTTATCAAACCTCCTGACCCTGGCAACATACAACCTTCTACATGCGTCTCAGGTTCTACCTGCCTACAATCTCAACCCGACAATATATTGATTTGAAGAACGTGTAACTGATAATTTTGTTCATATTAATTTTTCGTTAACCTATGTATCTTATGTTTATTTTCTGCGCACCGCTTGCGCATAATTTTACGTGATGTGATCTCCATGGATCCACATGTTACATTAATTTTCTCACACTTAATTTAGTCACGTTGTATAACCAGCTGTTCTTAACTAACAAATTATGTAGAATTTTTGAGTAATTCTTCGGTATTATTCAATCTCTGCGGCAATGTTCGGGTACAATTTTGTCTATATCATTTGATTTTGATATACATTTTACATCATACTGTTGTAACGTAAGGCTCACACCTGTTCTCGTACTTCCTATTTTGGTATAATCAGCTACTTAGAGCTAACGCATTGTGTAGAAAAACTAAGTAGTCACCGGCTTTATATCGGGGTACAGACTATTAACATGCATATTAAAACGCCAGCAGTTATACAGCACACTTTCATTACAGATATCTTAAACACAAATTCGAGCACACACTAGCTCCTTTGGTCGTATTCGAACTCTCATTGACAACGATCCAGCCTGCCGAGGTTACAATATAAACCTCGCAACTTCAGTGGCAATCCACTTTGCAATTTTCACGCTATAGCCCACAAAACACATCACATTGCTCCATTTCGTTTCACGCGGTATGACTTGCTACTGCAGCTAATAGTCTGTCTAGCAATTACGAGTGTTTGTTTGGCATCATATCATTGTTGAAGCAACCAACAAGCATATTTAAGCCCAGCACTTATGGTTCATCATATTTTTGCTTAACTTGGTTCGAACTCTGTCATGCATTTCTTATCTAGCCTCGCAGAGAGGAATATTTTTTTCTTTTTTTCAGAGAGGAAAGTGTTGTAACGACACAAATCAATCGCCGACATATTGCGTAAATTAAATTCAAATTTATTTACGTTGCACCAATGAGAAAAAAGCAAATTGCCGTTTAACCACGTTTAACCACGTTTAACCAATAGTATGCAAGTACACATATTGCATGCTATTTAAGCACGGTAATTTACCATGCAAGTCAGTTGGTCGTATCTGCGTTCTGCCTCGTGTTACACATGTGCGTGCTGTCGGCTGTCAATACCTACGCTGGATATTGATTTGTTTCACCAACAATTGGCAACATTCGTGACTCACCGTGTTGCACTTCAGCCAGCAAGACGAGCCAATTAATGCAGAACTTCAACCAAGTTGTCCACACATGATAACAACAGCAGGAACCACAACCAGAGTCCACCCAAGGAACAGAACATCCAACTTCTAAAACTTACGCGAACGCTACCAGGCCCTCTTAAGGGCCCCCATATCAGTAACTAATCTCTATTCAGAGCACCTTAACCGAGTTTGTAACGTCGTACGGCATTT
>JAQBSW010012714.1:0-15983 GCA_029291075.1 Eudiplozoon nipponicum
AGGGCAAACAGAACTTCATTGCAGATGCCCTGTCTAGGCCAGACGTCTCTCTACAACCACCTTCGCCGTCACCATTCACTGTCAACTCCGTGGCACTCAGTGAACCTGCACTAACGCCAACTCTCCTGCGAACTGAACAACGCGGTGACATTCACATTCAAAGATCAATAGCCCGTCACCCAACCAAGTTCATATGCCGTCTGTGGGAAGGCTTACCAATTGTTTACTTCACGGGTACGCAGCCCAACAAGCCAGTTCTGCCGACCAGCCTTCAGAGGAAGGGTTTCGATTCAATTCACTCAATTTCTCACCCAGGAAGCCAAGCGACTGTCCGACTTCTTACAGATCGTTTCTGGGGTCACAGACTTAGGCAGAATGTTAAACGATGGGTCTCAGAGTGTGCAATTTGTCAGAAAAACAAGATCACACGACACACTCGTTCTAAGTTGCAACATTTTCGGTCTACTTCTCGCCTAGCCATCGTCCACATCGACATAGTTCATCTGACAAAGGTTCAAGGTTTCAGCTACCTTCTAACTATGATCGATAGATTTACACGGTGGCCTGCGGCATTACCTCTTGGCACCATTTCTGCAGACGAAGTAACTAACGGTTTTATCTCTGCATGGATATCCAATTACGGTGTTCCCAATGAGGTCATCACGGACAGAGGCACTTGCTTCTCATCTGATCGTTTCAAAACCACCTTGCGGTACATGGGATGCATCTTACGCCAGACGACTGCCTACCATCCCCAAGCTAATGGCATGGTAGAGAGAATGCATAGGGAACTCAAAGCAGCTTTAGCATCCTCGTCCATTAATGGCAACTGGGTCGATGCACTACCTTTAGTTCTGCTGGCCATGCGTTCTCGTACTCGAGAATCCATTAAAACGTCTGCGTCACAACTCTTGTATGGCATGGATCTACGCCTGCCTAGTCAGCTCCCACGTCTACTACCGGCACAAGATGACCCACAAAACGAAGCTACCCGCCTTCGACTTCATTTCGGTAACATGTCCGAACAGCAGCCGAGACACACGCCTCGTCCAGTCTTCGTTCACCCACAGCTCCACAGCTGCAAGAGAGTACTCGTTCGCAACAATAATGCTGTTGCACCACTACAACCCAAGTATCGCGGTCCTTACCCGATTTTACTAAGACAGCCAAAATACTTCATCATTATGCAAGGCGCTACACCGACATCAGTAAGCATAGACAGGTTAAAACCGTTTATCGAACCACCTGATCCTGAGAGCGTTCAACCTTCTACACACGTCTCAGGCTCCGTCTGCCCACAATCTCAACCTGCTTTGTATAACGCGTAATTAATTTTTTTTAAACATTAACATTTAACTATAAAATTTTTTAACCTTACGTTAATTTTCGTATTTGTCTCACGTGGCATAACCAGCTGTTCTTAGCTAACAATTGTGTAGCATTTTTGAACAGTTCTTTGGTATTATGCCATCTCTGAGGCAATGTTCGTGTACATATTTTTATGCAATTACCTTTGATTTTAATGTATATATATTTTACATTATAATGTATTTCTCACACATGACATTACACTGCCTATTTTGGTATGACCAGCTACTTAGAGCTAACGCTTTCGTGTAGCAACACTAAGTAGTGATCAGCTACATATCATGGTACAGGCCACTTTCAATGCATATCTCAACTTTATCTATTTCACAAAGACCACTCTACAAATGTCATGACCACAACGTCGAGCACTCTAGCTCCTTTGGTCGTATACAAACACATTGACAACGATCCAACCTGCTTAGGTTTTTATCTTAAACCTGGCAAATTCAGAGGCGATTTACCTCGAAATCTTCACGCTGCGGCTCCAAAAACTTACACTGCTCTATTTTGCCTCACGTGCTATGACCGTCCACTAGAGCTAACAATTTGTGTAGCAATTCCTAGTGGTTACCTGGCATCATATCATTGTTGAAGCAACCAACAAGCATATTTAAGCCCAGCACTTATGGTTCATCATATTTTTGCTTAACTTGGTTCGAACTCTGTCATGCATTTCTTATCTAGCCTCGCAGAGAGGAATATTTTTTTCTTTTTTTTCAGAGAGGAAAGTGTTGTAACGACACAAATCAATCGCCGACATATTGCGTAAATTAAATTCAAATTTATTTACGTTGCACCAATGAGAAAAAAGCAAATTGCCGTTTAACCACGTTTAACCACGTTTAACCAATAGTATGCAAGTACACATATTGCATGCTATTTAAGCACGGTAATTTACCATGCAAGTCAGTTGTGGCATTTGCCTTCTACCTGCTTCACGCGTGTGCGTTCTGTCGGCTGTCAATACGTGTGCGCTCTGTCGGCTGTCAATACCTACTCATCTTGTTGCGGGATACCGGAGAGACGAGCCAATTGAGTGCAGGACCTGCAGGACACCATCCACAACGCGATTACAGCTCAACCACGGGAGCGACAACTCAACCAGAGTCCACCCAAGGCTCTAGGACATCTTCAACTCTGAAGACTTCAAGCGAACGTATTACCCGGCCCTCTTAAGGGCCCCCATATCAGTGACTTATCTCTATTCAGAGCACCTTAACCGAGTTTGTAACGTCGTACGGCATTTACTTGAAGCCGGGGCGTTTACATTATCTAATCAACCAGTGGTAACTTCAAGTGACAAAAAATAAAAATTCATTAACTTTTGTGTGAGGAGATAATATTCTTTGCATAAATCTCCATGATTTAACTGTATACTGACACCTAAACTTGGTCAACTTTCTTAGCTCTCCTGACGACTCTTCCGGAAAGTGTTCCCACATATAGAATTGGTAATCCGCTTGATTTCGTTTTCATAAGGTGTTGGTTAATCATTCGCTCTTTTCCTCCCGATATCTTCATTTAAATCTCGCATTTGTTCAATTTCAGCTCTCTTCCCCGCGAAATCTACGGGTCAGATCTCGCTGTAGATTCCTAGCAACTTGAGTGGTACTGTTCGTCAGCGCCTTCGTACATCCAGATAAATTGTCGAACGCTTCGATCCAGAGCTAATCACTTCTTTGTCCATTCATTTCTATGAATATATTTTTGTTAGGCTTCTAGTTTTGGATGGAGATAAGCGCCTCACATTTTACTGGAGAGCACTTGCATGCCAATCTACTGGAACTGCGCTCAGTACAGGTTTCGCATTGCCAGTAATACTATAATCAAACCATTTACCAAACAAGATCTTCCAGTGTACCGAAATTAAACCTTCAGTTCAATATGCAGCCCGTGAACCATACATTAGCTCAAGGATTGTATGTACTTTTATGCCGTACTTCAATCCTCATGATATTCATCGATGTGATAAAAAGTTCAGAAATAAATTTTATACCACGATCACTGTTGACCCTTAACGGTAGGCCATATCTTGACAACAAATTATGCAGAAACATAAATATAACTTTCACGGTGATCATACCCTACAAGATCGCAACCCAAGATTGTCGACTGAAACGGCCAACAATCGTGAGGAGATATCTCTTACTTGTGATCTCGGATATATTTAAGATGTCGATGTGTTCGTACATAAAACGACCAACTGATATTCCAATTGTCTTTACTTCGGTCTTTGTGTGTCGCAAAACTTCACACGTTTGGCATTAGATACAGATTTCTATCCAAGCCCGTATAGCTCCCGATATTTTGGTCATAAGAGTTTATCAGTGACCAGCCTAATAATAGCCTTAATGAAAAAGTGACCAAGTTTATGCAGGTGTTGCATTACTTTGTACATTAATTTCAGCAGTGCAGAATTTGTAGTTTGTCTAATGTAAACTTCAAACTATAAAAACTGATCTACAACACCATTACGTGCATAACTTAAAAGGATCAACAGTCTGTACTTCCACTAATAGCTGAGTAGAATCGTTAGTAGATACTATTGAGCAGAAAAGTGATTCCAACCGGATCATATCCATATCCGTCTGGTGAGTTAAGCTGAGAGAGTCCACCATCAAATTTTCTTTTCCAGAGTTATTGGAGATAGTGTAGTTTAATTCAGCTAGTCGGGATACATGTGAATTACTTCTGCGCAACTAAGTTATACTGTTTGTATTACCTATGATATTTATCAACGGATTATAATCAGTCATCATGCTTACTGGCACGAAACGAATGTGTTCGTGATTATACTTTCAGTTCATGCTGTCTTTGGTTTATCCTTCTGGTCATAACTGAACTAATTTGTTACTAGGTGCGAACAACTATTACCTATTTGCATAGATGTTAGTTCTCCGCCACAAACAGTCTCTAACTAGTAATAAATTAGTACAGAAAGGACCAGATGGAAGAATCAACGTTAATATGAGCAGAAGACATAATCCCGTATTTCGTGCTTATTCCGTGACTCATTAATAGGAATCCATACCACGACATTTACAGTCTATATATTTCGTCAGGGAATGTGAGACAATTGGAAGATACAATCTCCTATACAATGTGTATTCAAGCAGTAATTGAGTTGAAGTTATATAATATTTTCGATGATGCGAATTCAAAGCAAAATTATTATATGATATATACTGAGCCTGTAAATGGTACCAACAAAATGGTTGCCGAGTCGGTACATGGCACCATCACAATGGAATTTAAAATATGCTAAATTTGACAAAAGTTGATAATAACAACTACTGTAGAGGCCCTTAGGTCACTACCATAAGGGGGTCTCTTGGATGCCAGGCCCGGAAAATCCATATATGTGGAATGATCATCTATCTTGGAACACTTAAGTTCCTCTGAACTATCTCTTAAGCTACAATCCTTAAGTCCGCTAGCCAACTGCTCTGTATCCTCAGTATTTAATAAACCAGACATGATATTATTAAATTACTTGTAATTTATATATTATTGTAACACGCGGCTCCGTGTTACAACCCAACAAAGGTCAAATATTCTAACTCTGTCCTTAAACAATATTTCCCTTAGCTGTGATTTTAGGAACAATCTCTTCTAGTCTCAAGCAGTTTTAATCGATATTTCTTGAACTGAAATTTTATGTGTAATTAATAGTGTTTTAATAAAAAGAAGAGAACCGCGCTCGGAACGAAAAAAACACGCGGTGGACTATTGTGTCATAGTGAACTTATTTCGCTTAGTTGGCAAATTTGGACTATCTGAACTTCAGAGAACAATGTATTAATATCATGAACTGAGATAGAATCGTTACAAGCGGTGAACTTTACATTTGTGAGTTGTGTCATTGAAGTCCTTAAACGATTTACATTCTTTTTATAGTGATAACCTTTAACGATGACTTTTTCCATGTATCATTCGTTTTAAATCGATGGCGTAAATGTTGAGCAATTCAGACATTTGTACGCGAATAACTGATTGAGCATAAAACAATTTTCTATCATAAACTTAAATCATTTTAATTTTTGCCGTCTAGAAGACGGATCATTTAGTTTAATTGTGAACTGTATTTAAAACAAATTTTTGCATTAAAATCTGTATTTTTGCCAACCAACTCATTCAATTCGGATTAACAGTGAATTATATTTATATATGCTGTAACACGCGGCTCCGTGTTACAACTCAACGAAGGTCAATTTTTACAAACGCTGTGCTCTTTAAGGTTAAATATTCTAACTCTGTCCTTAAACAATATTTCTCTTAGCTGTGATTTTAGGAACAATCTCTTTTAGTCTCAAGCAGTTTTAATCGATATTTTTTGAACTGCAATTTTATTTGTAATTAATAGTGTTTTTATAAAATAGACAGAACCGCGCGCGATCCGAGAGGATCACGCGGTGGACTATGGTGTCTCAGTGAACTTATTTCGTTTAGGTGGAGAATAAGGACTATCCGAAATTCAGAGAACAATATATTAATATCATGAACTGAGATAGAATCGTTACAAGCGGTGAACTTAACACTTGTGAGTTGTGTCATTGAAGTCCTTAAACGATTTACATTCTTTTTATAGGGATAACCTTTAACGATGACTTTTTCCATGTATCATTTGTTTTAAATCGATGGCATAAATGTTGAGCAATTCAGACATTTGTACGCGAATAACTGATTGAGCATAAAACAATTTTCTATCATAAACTTAAATCATTTTAATTTTTGCCGTCTAGAAGACGGATCATTTAGTTTAATTGTGAACTGTATTTAAAACAAATTTTTGCATTAAAATCTGTATTTTTGCCAACCGACTCATTCAATTCGGATTAACAGTGAATTATATTTATATATGCTGTAACACGCGGCTCTGTGTTACAACTCAACGAAGGTCAATTTTTACAAACGCTGTGCTCTTTAAGGTTAAATATTCTAACTCTGTCCTTAAACAATATTTCTCTTAGCTGTGATTTTAGGAACAATCTCTTTTAGTCTCAAGCAGTTTTAATCGATATTTCTTGAACTGCAATTTTATTTGTAATTAATAGTGTTTTTATAAAATAGACAGAACCGCGCGCGATCCGAGAGGATCACGCGGTGGATTATGGTGTCATAATGAACTTATTTCGCTTAGTTGAGTGCCAATTTGGACTATCCGAAATTCAGAGAACAATATATTAATATCATGAACTGAGATAGAATCATTACAAACGGTGAACTTAACACTTGTGAGTTGTGTCATTGAAGTCCTTAAACGATTTACATTCTTTTTATAGTGATAACCTTTAACGATGACTTTTTCCATGTATCATTTGTTTTAAATCGATGGCATAAATGTTGAGCAATTCAGACCTTTGTACGCGAATAACTGATTGAGCATAAAACAATTTTCTATCATAAACTTAAATCATTTTAATTTTTGCCGTCTAGAAGACGGACCATTTAGTTTAATTTTGAACGGTATTTAAATCATATTTTTGCATAAAACTATTTTTACAGCTGACAAACATATATTCAATTTTGACTAACTGTGAATAGTGTTTAAGATATAATTTTACATTAAAAAATCTGTATTATTGCCAACCAACTCCTTCAATTCGGATTAACAGTGAATTATATTTATGTGCTACATTGTGTGTAATATATACATGAAACCTTTCTTCGGCCTTCTAATATTAACCATCTGAAAAGGAACAGACTGATTGGATGCTCGGGTAGTAATAATAGCAACCATTGATAAGTAGTAGGGGTACAAAATCAGGAACGAGATAGCAACTCCGCAAAGTACCCTAAAATGCTACATTGTGTGGAATATATCTATGAAACCTTTCTTCAGTCTTCTCATATCAACCGTCCGAAAGGGATCAGAGACTGATTGGGTGCTCGGGTAGAAATAATGGCCACCATTGATATGTAGTAGGGGTAAAAAATCACGAACAAGAAAGCAACTCCGCAAAAATACCCCTACATTATTTTAATTAAGTAAGCTTACCCGGATTCGCTGATATCCACAAATTACTGAACTGGAATGATTGAGACCTTAAAACAAGTATTAACTTAAAATAACCAAAGCAAATTTGTGGTCCTTTTCGCTGATAATTAAAAACAACAAAATGACGAGAAGATTACAAATTTTTATTCACAAAGTAATCAGTGATGGAACCTCGCAGTGTCCCGCTTATGCAATTCAGAAACTCAGATCAAAACTCTCTCATTTCCTTCCACAAGACAAGTCCAAAACTTCGACAATATGAACAAAAGAACTTTCAAAAAATTTTAAAATATTTTTCAAAAATTGTAATATTGTTTTAAGAAACCAGCGATAACATCAAATGTCCAAAAATAAAAATTGATTTATTTTTATATGAGAGGTTAATTTCTCTCCGATATATAATTTAACCTCTACATACTCCCTCATGTTTAAGATGATTAACCATACATGATGTAGTCTTCATTCTTCGGTTTCTTGATGACTCTTCCCGACCGAGTTTCAACAAGTTGTGCTGGTACTTCACCAGATTTCATATTCATATCGCATTGTTCTTGATTCTCAGTTGTCTTGGTTTTAATCTTTACTTCTTTGCCATATTTATTCGACACTTCATTTTTCTCACCAATTTCTGAGTCACATCTCTCCTCAACTTCTGGGTACTTCGGTGAATACTTTTCCTCAGTCTCCTCCTCCGTCCAAATAAACTGTGGAATACAGCGATCCAGTGTTACACATTCTACAGTGCCATTTATTTCTATCAATGCATTTTTCTCAGTCATATAATTGACTTTATATGGCCCCTTATAGAATGAAGTCAGACAATTCTGTCTGTTTTCGTTAGTTATGTATACATGCGATGCCAGCTTTAAATCTGAAGATACATAGCATTTGGACTTTGGACTTCTAGTTTTGGTTTGAGCTAAACGACTCATTTTATCTCTCAATGCTCCAACAAACCAATCTACTGAACTAGAGGCCCAATTGAGACAACTTGGATCTTCTATTAGAATATCTCCAGGTAACCTCAGTGGCTCTCCATAAACAAGTTCTGCTATGGATGTTCCAAACTGAACTCTGTATCTGTTTCGCATTGCCAACAAAACTATGGGCAAATCATGTATCCAACTGGATCCACAGGTGCAGCGTAATGCAGCCTTTAGCTCCCTGTGCAGTCTCTCAACCATCCCATTGGCTCTGGGATTATAAGCACATGTGTGTCTTACTTCTATCCCCATTGTATTCAATGATCTGATAAACAGTTCAGACATAAACTGACTACCACGATCAGTAGTTACCCTTACCGGTACACCATATCGCGACACCCAATTATGCAAGAACATAAGTAAGACCTCTTGAGCTGTCATATCCTTCAGGATTGCTACCTCAAACTGACGACTGAACCGATCGACCATCGTGAGTAAATACTTTTGGCCGGAAATCTCAGGCATTTCTACTATATCAATATGAACATGCATGAATCGACCCGCTGGTATACCAATCGTTTTAATTTCAGTTTTGGTATGACGCCAAACTTTACAAGTTTGACATCGGGCACATGTCCTTACCCAGGCTCTTATGTCTTTCGACATCTTTGGCCATACATATCTATCAGTGACCATCCTAATAGTTGCCTTAATAGAAGGATGACTGAATTCATGTAGCTGCTGAATTACCTTATACCTTAATTCTAGCGGTACATAAGGTCTAGGTTGGCTCCTGGAGATTTCACATAATAACCACTTATCTCCAATCTTCCTGCGTGTATATACAGGATTCTTTTCCAGCACAGCTACTAAAGGATCAGAACCTTGTGCTTCCATCAATTGCTGGACAAAATCATTAGAAGATACAATAGAGCATACGAGTGACTTGAACGAATCATATCTTCATCTGATACGTCTGGTCTACTGAGAGTGTCTGCCACCACATTATCTTTTCCTGAGATATGACTAATGGTAAATCAAATTGTGCGAGTCGGGTTATTTGTGAATTCACCCGCAGAGAATAATTTAGCCTATTTGTTTTCCCAAGGATACTCAACAACGGTTTATGATCAGTTAATATCATAAACTGATGTCCATCTAGGTAGTGCTCAAAATGCAACACTGCAGAATAAACTGCTAGTAACTCCATTCCAAGCGTATCACATCGCTTCTCGCGATCTTGGAGTTTCCGACTATAGAATCCAATCGGCTTGACTATATCATTTTCCCGTTGATGTAACACTGCTCCTATGGCTACATCAGAAGCATCTGTGACCAGCTCAAACGGCTTATTCCAATCCACAGGTGCTAATGTGGTTATTTGGCTTTACATATCTTTGGCCCTCTGGAATTTTTCCTTGTCGTCTTGGCTAAAATTAATAGGCCAGGACTTCTTGATTGTGCTTCGTTCACGAACTAAATGTCGAGTTAGTGACCCCAAAATTCCAGCTAAACCTGGTATGAACCGACGATAGTAGCTAATCATGCCCAAAAATCTACGCAACTGGCGTACAGTTCTAGGTTCTGGCACATCCTTGATTGCTTGTACCTTGTCTTCCAAGGGCTTGATTCCATCCTTGAAAATGGTGTGTCCAAGATATTTTACGGTAGAGCAACCAATCCTACTCTTTTCTGGTTTCACTACCAATCCATAATGTTCCAGCTTAGACAAAACGATGTCCAAATGCTCCCGGTGTTCCTCCCTAGATTGACTATATATAATGATGTCATCTATATACACTCTAGCAAATGAACAGTCTTGAAGAACTTCCTCTGTCAGACGCTGGAATGTCTGACTTGCATTCTTCAACCCAAAAGGCATACATAAGAATTCATGCGATCCTCCCCCAGGGAATCGCACTGCTGTGAGCGGTATAGATTCTGCCTCCATAGGTACTTGATAGTACGCTTTCTGCAGATCTAACGTTGTGTATACCTCATACCTCATTATATCCCTGAGCAAAGTACTCTGGTTCGGTAGAGGATACGAATCGCCTTTCGTTACCAAATTCAATAGACGATAGTTACCACAAACCCTCCATTGACCTGGTTCAGGTTTGGGAACAACCACTATTGGAGATGCAAAGATGGAATTTGAACGCCTACAAATCCCTTCTTCTCTCAACCGCTTAAATTCTTCAATAGCAACCTGCTGCTTGTGTTGTGCTAACGGTTGAGACTTGGGCGAACAAGGTAGTGGCTCCACCAACTCGATTTGGTGTTCAATGCCTGTCTTTAAACCCTTGCGTTTAGCATTAAATGGCAGAAACACGGCCAGGTGTTTCTCGATGACATCCGCCAATTCATTGGCGATGACGGGTCTGGGTAGTCTCACTGACCTAACTACTGAGGTCCCAGTCTCAGCATAAGTCACTATCCTAGTGCTTTGTCCAATGGTCCTAGATTTGGGATCTAAAGCGAGATTAAAATGGATCAAAAAGTCCATCCCAATGATGGTATCCTTTATATCAGCGACCAGAAAATTCCACGTAAATGGAGATTTCTGCCCCAATGTCACTGACAATTTTTTAACTCCCTTAACCTCAATTGGACTTCCATTAGCAGCCCATAGTTGGTAATCGAATGTGGGGCTATTAATTTCCACCACATCAGATCGAACTATGCTCACCTCTGCACCCGTGTCTATTAAGAAATTTAGGCCACTAAGTTTATCAGTTATAACGAACTTATTGTTGCTATAACCAGCAACCTCTTTAAGATTATCTGCCAGCTGACATCTAACAGATTTACGGACTGTATTACTGCGCGTCTCTTCCATCGAAGCTTCCGAACCTAACTTCGATGATTCTAGTATGCCACGAATATGCATACCTTGGAGCCTTGCATGCGCAACCCCCCCTACGGCTCCTATTAGCGGGGCTTCATTAGTTTTCCGGCAGCTTCGACCAGGCTACAGGAAGACTACTTCCTTTCCATCGGGGACCACCCAACTTTGGAAACGTGCATCCCCCTCCTGACATTTTCCAAAATCGGCGTATTTGCGATGCGATATGCACCACTCACGTGGTCCTTGTACACTCTCACGCGATTCGCCTCTCCAATGCTTGGAATTTGAACGCTGACTCCGAGAATTTACCCTACTTGTTGGAAGTTTCCTTATTGCTTTTTATCCAACCCACATCCCTGCGGAGGGTACTTAATTCATTCTCTATGGTCAGGAGTCTCACGGAGAGATGTCTGAGTTGCTGCTCTAGGCGTGAATCTGCGGTTACTGCATACACCTTAGGTTCCACCTGACGATACAATTTGTCCAACCCTTTGAGCTTCTTGGGCCACTCTAGTTCCAATGTATCATATACATCCAAGGTGGCTCTTAGTCTATCAGACAATACTGCTACAAATATACTATTTATAACTTCCTCAGATATATCAAGCCCGATGGATTTTGAAATAAGTCTGTCATAAAATTCAGATGGAAGTAGATTTCCCAACTTTTCCTGACGTAATAAGTCAGTCATCCGTTCAATCCTCTCGGGTTGATATCGTCCATGGAGTTCTTCTATAAGAAGATCAAATGCATTTTCTGGTTCGTTCTCAGTAACAAATTTCCTGAGTCTAAACAGATTCCTTTTTAATGGCTTAGGTAAACACCACCAGGCCGAGGCAAACCTTTCTATAATGTCGGTCATTCGTTTTAGTTTAAAACAAAATTTTGTTTCTTCGACCCATTCAGAATGGTTGTCTGGTCTGTACATATTAAGCTTGACATTGCTATCCATAGAATTGTGGTAATAACGATCATCTACATCATATCTTTCCGCATAAAAGATCCTGGCGCGGTCGCCATTTTTTGTAGAGGCCCTTAGGTCACTACCATAAGGTCTCTTTGTCTAATATACATTTTTTAAGTATGGGATTTAAATGAAATCTTTATTTAATAAAACTCATGACGTCATATGCATTCCATCTGAAACTTCACGTTATTCAATTTAAAACATTTAAGCGTTCCAATACAGCGGAAATGAGACGTTTGTTTACATATATAACTTCCAAGTTATCTAACGCATCATTTCATATTAAATACCATTTAATTATTATTTATGTTAACCTGGTGTTCTACTGTGTCAAAAATTTAGTCTTTTATTTACGTGTATATTCAAGATTGTATTAGATATTGCGTACCTTTTAACAGATTAGATTGACTAAGATCAGAAAATTATACCAAATTCATTATGAACGACAGATATAATCTCATTTTCACAGGAGTTTCTTGCTTATTGGCGACTCATCAGTAGAAGTTGGTACTAGGCCCTACACCCATTATAAATTTGGTCAAGAAATGTGAGGCAGGTGGATATTAAAATTACCGATACACTTGCGTATTCAAGCAGTAATTGAGTAAACATAAAATAAATCTTCCTATAATGCAAATTCGAAGTCGACACATTGTATATAATATATACCTAGCCTGTCAAGAACATCAATTCAATGGTTTTGAAACGTCGAGCTTGTACATAGCGCCAACACAGTTGATTTCAAGATAGAAATAATTTTATCAAAATTGTGAATGACAACTTATGAAAACCTGCTACACCGCAAATCCAGACACATTGGCTTCGATCGACACGAATTATCACATTTCGCATTAATCATTGTATCAATCAAATAAATATTTAACAGATATAGATTGTTTGTTGAGAATAACTATTAGAAGTGAAAATGTATATTAAATATTAATCCTAGTAACTGATTAGTTTAAATAGGAACATAAATATAAACCAAAGTCAATATTAACGAATGATATAATATTATGTGTACATGAGATTCGTGTTAACTGGCGATACAATAATAGGAGCCGGTACTAAGCCTTATATCAACTAAATATTTTTAAAGGAATATGGGAAAGTTGGAAGATACAATTTAATATATGAATGTGTGTTCAAGCAGTAATGAAGTAAACTTCATATAAAATTGTCTACATAGTGCCATTAAAGCCTACAAACGTTATGTAATATATACCTAGACTGTAAAGTGTAGTACCACAATGGTTTGCAAAATACCATGTCTGAAGAAATTTAATATATACAGAATTCCATTGTGCTGGTAATCGTCCAATTGCCTCACATTTATTGTCTAAGTATACGAGTGTGGGGCGTAGTAGCAGCCCATACTGATGAATTGTCAGTAAGCACGCAGCGCACGTGTATATGAGATTATACATTTCTTAAAAATAGACTCTTTTATCCATCTGGCTCAGTTTTAATTAATTTTTTACTAGGTACGCACTACCTACGACATAATTTCATATAGAGTTGTTCTCCTCAACAAACATTATGTAAGATTGTTATTTGTCTGTCAATAATTGATTTGATGAGGTTGTTAGACATTAGTATCAAGTCTTCAGGAGCAAGTTGTCCAGTGACATATTTGTTGAAAATAAACAAGTAGCAAAACCATGATGTTTAGTGCACTTTGTAATTGGTGGGATTACTAGTAATCCGCCCGTCAAGAATTTGTTTAAGGAAGTTACCAGTCATATGAAAAGTGATTTTAGTAGATTATAGCTCTTTGATACTGTAAGATATTCTACGTTTACATGATAATTTACGTATTACCTGACAACATGAATGGATACTGAAGACTTTCGAACGGAGGCGTAGCAGTGCAAACGATCTAGGTGCACTTTATAGCGTATCATTTTTCTATTACGAGGAAGAGAGCGTATAATAGTGCAGTTAAATAGACCTGACTACCTAGTTTAATCATAATAATTGTAGTTTTGATGTAAATCATTACTGAAGGCGATTAGTTTGCATTATAGATGTCATATTATATAGATGATTCGGACAAAGAATTATGGATTAATATGTGGTGGTCCAATGTGCATTGAAAACTACATATTATATAATGGAAGCAACGATTCAAAACCTATTATTTTTAAATCATTTGCAACGGTTTCTATTAGAAGATCGTAACGGCAAAATTCCGGACAATACTCGACATTGGACTGCTGAATAATTTACTTTTGTTCCTTGATGCAAACTTTAGTCTATATCAACAAATGTGCAGATAAGTTGATTGGTGTTTAAATGGAGCACGAAAACTATATTTAAATAAATGTTAAATCACCAGCACAATCAATGCATTTTAAGGTGAATTTCATATTTATGTTTGCCACATTCTGCGTTTTCAATCTATCGGATTTATTAATTTATTTAAAATTACCATATTACATAGACAGTATTTTCTGCCTTATACCTACTTAATTATTATCTTAATTTATCCAAGCTCTGAAGTAAGACTTTCATTCAGTCAAAAAGAGCTGATATTTAAGCGCCTTTCCATAACAATCTATTTCAATGGGAATATAAATTTTAAAAATTTGGAAGTACGTTTCTTTTTCAGAATACATCTAGAACGAGATATGACAGAACTGCGTTATTATTTACATTCTTCTTTTTTGTAGGAGTTAAGCATAGTGACTATCATCTTATCGTATTTTGTTTAAATCTCTCATTTAATGACAGTTTTTAAGCTCTTATATATAGATTTCTACTTTTAACTTTCAATTATTATTGATGATAATAAAGACGGGCATAACGGTTTTGCTATTTTGCTGTTCTTAATATCACAGGAAATTTTAATTTCTCCATATTAAACGAAGACGGATGGCATAAATGGTATAATTCTGTAGGGGTATTTTGCGGAGTTGCTTTCTAGTTCGTGATTTTGTACCCCTACTACATATCAACGTGCGCCTAATTAGTCTCTGATCTTTTTCGGATGGTTGATGTGAGAAGGCAAAAACATCGGGTCATACATATATTCTACACAATATTGCAATTAGAAATATAATTCACAGATAGTCCAATTTGACCATGTGTTGGTCGGCAATAAAAAAACAGATTTTAACATAAAATTATATCCTAAACACCATTCACAGTTAAACTAAATTGTCCGTCTTCTAGACGGCAAGAATTAAAATGATTTATGTTTATAAAGTAACATGTTTCGCACACAAGCAGTTATTCTTACACAAATGTCTGGATCGTAATGAGAATAGTCAAACGATTAAAAATACATGACAATATGAACATAGTAAACTGATTTATGTTTATAGAGAAAAATGTTTTGCACACAAGTAGTTATTCTTACACAAATGTCTGAATAGAATTGTATTTATACCATCGATTTAAAACATATGAAGATATGTAAAAAGTCATCGTTAAAAGCTGTCACTAAAATGAAGGAGAAAGCCCCATAAAGACTTCAGTGACCAAAAACTCACGAATATTTAGTTCATGTCATTATTATAATCTATTATTCTCTGAAATTCTGATTGGCACAATTAACTGATAACAGTAATAATTGTTAGTAATCCAACTGAGCGAAATAAATCCGCAGCGACACAATAGTCCACCGCGTGATCCTCGCGGATCGCGCGCGGTTCTGTCTATTTTATAAAAACACTGTAACGACACAAATCAATCGCCGACATATTGCGTAAATTAAATTCAAATTTATTTACGTTGCACCAATGAGAAAAAACGAAATTGCCGTTTAACCACGTTTAACCAATAGTGTGCAAGTAGACATATTGCATGCTATTTAAGCACGGTAATTTACCATGCAAGTCAGTTGTGGCATTTGCATTCTACCTGCTTCACGCGTAT
>JAQBSW010012715.1:0-15978 GCA_029291075.1 Eudiplozoon nipponicum
GCTCATTCGCCATTCGGAAGTACGGGGTACTGTCCAGGAGTCCATGTAATCCTGTGGCTGTTGACCCCTTTTGTGGCGGGGAACACACGCCGAGTCATGGTGCCGTCGTCGGGCTCATGTGGTATTTTATAGGAGATCCGATTGCCGGTCGGAAATCCACCACGCCCTGGTGACACCACCGCCATAGCCCCGTTAGCCCATGTACGATCGATCATCGAAACATGGTTGACACCGTCGTACCACGTTGAGGAGGGGATGGTCTTTACTGTAATATATTGAATAGAATGATGTCATGCTTACCGCGAAATGTGATAACTGATATCGATGAAGGCCAGAGTGCATGGTTTAACTGGAGTAACAGGTGTTCGGAAATTGTTGTAATTCTCAATTTGGGTGAACTTTAGCATAAATTTATATCCATCAGGTTGGTATCATGTACCGACTCGGAAACCATAGTGTTAGTATCCGGTACCCATCGATTTCAAAAAGGGTATCAGTTACTAACACAATAGCCATAGTGTTAGTATCCTTTACAGACTCGGTATATATATTATATAGTGTGAGTTAGCATTGAAGTCGCATTTTCGTTGACTTTAGATGATGTTAGCTTCACTATTACAGGTTTACACATTCGTCTAGGAGATTGTACTGTCCTATTATTCCACATTCTTCTACCAAATATATAGTGGTTAAAGGGCGTAATACCGGCTCCTACTGATGAGTCGCCAGTAAGCACGAAACGAATGTGCATGAGATTATACTTTCCGTTCATGCTGCCTTTGGTTTATCCTTCTGGTCACAACTGAACTAATTTGTTACTAGGTTCGCAACACCTAATACATACTTACATGATGAATGAAGAAAAAGGACGAACCCTGTCTACCTTAATAATTTAGTTTGCTACCACATGCAATTTTATGATTATAATGACAATATAGCTATAACAATGCCTGACATAATCTTTAAATCACTATATATGATATTATATATATATATATATATATATATATATATATATATATATAAATCAAATATTGTGGCTTCACATGATATCTATAACATCATTTCAAGTACAGTAGCAGAATACTTAGCTAGTTCACAAAGGGCCCCTTTTAGCACATTTTTCCTATTCAAATTTAAGACTTTGGAAACATCGATTACGCTTTAAGATATGAAAATATATTAGCTTAGAAAGAAAAGTATTTACTTTCACGGATTGCGAAACTCCATGAATTTATTGTTAGTCTTCCAGATCAAGTGTAAGAATAGCTTGAATTGAAAATTCTTGACTGTAACGTTTCTGGAAAACATGAGCTTGGATAAAAAGAAGACCCGAAAACTGCAGAAAATCACTATTACATTCAACCTTTATGGAATTCGATACCAAGCATCGGGTTTAAATTGTTTTGCTACCAAATTTGAAATTTACATCAGAGTTTCATGTAATTATTAGATTTTATTCTTTTGTATAGAATTGTGCATACATGGTAGCTTGGGTAAATCAAATATCGTATTTTGTTTCGGTAAATTACAGTTATTTGCTAGATAGGCACCTGTCCTCTACCGTGTGGAAAAATATATAGCATATAGTTTCCACTTGTTTTAATTTGATTTCGATGCCTTAAGCGACATTGTGTGTAATTCTACAATTTAAAAAAAAGTGTGTCGTCGATAATATAATATATGCTGAACGACATGTACATTTACCAACACTCTCAAACAGATTTTTATTTATTTTGACTATTTTGTTAATAAACCAATACATTGTATATGTATACAAAATTATACCACATTAAGCTGAGAATATTTGGCTGTAACAGAACATGTTTAATGTTTCAATACAAATCCAAATACTTTTTATATGGCCAAAAGAAATTGAAATGAAAAAATCAAATATTTAAGTGCGTTTATAAAAGTAAGTCACGTTTAGTTTACAAAATATGTTATTTAACCTAGATTTTATAAATCGTTGATGAAGCTTAACCTGTAGTTGAACCACATTTTCTATACAAAATATGCAAATTTATAACGAAAGTTATAAATGTCTTGCAAAATAGGACAACTACAGAACAAAATAGGATATTTCGTCAAAAAAACAATATAAAAGGAAGTATTTGTATGTGCAAGCATATGCAAATATAAATTGAATTTTTTTAATGTAGGCACGTAAATATAGACACTTTCGAATTTATGTATTCATGTATGAATCTATGTATGCGCATGTGGATTTCTACATGTTTGCGTTTATTTCTGTATGTTTATGTGTATAAATATAGTTGAATATGTACACATGTGCGAATTTATTTATATATACAAATACGAGTTTAAGCATGCATGTATGTATGTGTATTATTGTATTCATATACCTATGTAGGTGTTTATTTACTTATGTATGTATGCATATATGTACATGTGTATGTATGTATATATAGTGATATGTAATAAGGTATGCGTGTATTTTTTATTAATGTATTTAGGTATGAATATATGCTAGTATGTATTTATGAATGCATGTGTGTATAACTATGCATAAATCAATGTATGTGAGAAACAGGACTGAACAATATAAAATTAATTATTCGTTAAAGTTTTCGAACTTCCGATACACATTAATCCCACCTTATTTAACAAATACTAAAACAAAACAGGATTTCTTTCCGTCTCCCGAACGGACATATTCCGATTTTCTATGGTGATCAGTGTTTGCTGGATCATCGCAAACTTGATTTTCACAAATGTTAACACCAGCCGCGCAATCAACGTTTATTAAATTGCTAAATCTGCAATATGTATTCTTCTTTACCATATAGAAATTTTTCAGCTGACATTTCCAGACAAATAAAATTTACCCTTTCTTCTTATTCAGAGTTACGGGACCAGTGATTTTACCGGCCTACGAGTGCTATCAATTGTCCCGCAACCGTCAATTATGGTATCAACTGTACTATGACAGCACAACGCAAAATCCAATTCATTTTAAGGAATATATTATTTATTCTAGACAATACAATTAAACAATAACTAATTGCGCGGGTGGTGGTAAAAATTCTTTAAATCAAGTTTGCGAGCTTGAAGTGAACGCCAATCCCATTGTATTTAACCAGTCGTCAGACAATATAGCAAAACTACCACCAGTCGCACGCACTGACGAGTTTCGACCTTCCATGATCATCATCAGGGTACGACATGTTTTCCGACGACCGGTTAAATACAATCGGATTAGTGTCTACTTCAATCTCGCAAACTTGATTTATAGAATCAATACCACAATGCGCGTAATCAATTATTGTTAAAATGTATTTCATATATATGTATGTGGCGATAGCTGCAAATAGCTAATGTTCGTTGCGAACCTAGTAACAAAATAGTTCACTTGTGACCAGAAGGATAAACCAAGGACAGCATGAACGGAAAGTATAATGCCATGCACATTCGTTTCATGCTTACTGAAGACTCATCAGTAGGAGCCGGTATTACGCTCTTTAACCACAAAATATTTGGACGAGGAATTTGGGATAATAGGACGGTACAATCTCCTAGACGAATGTGTAAACTTATAGTAGTAGCTAACATCATATAAAGTCTCGAAAATGCGACTTCCAGATAACTCACTCTAT
Source organism: Eudiplozoon nipponicum (assembly GCA_029291075.1). NCBI lineage: Eukaryota > Metazoa > Platyhelminthes > Monogenea > Mazocraeidea > Diplozoidae > Eudiplozoon > Eudiplozoon nipponicum. Next base: position 3,618 of record JAQBSW010012715.1, read on the forward strand.
ATAATATATATATACAGCGTCTGTAAAGGATACTAACACTATGGCTATTGTTTTAGTAACCGATACCAACATTGTAGTACTCGCCAGTAAGTACGAAACGAATGTGCATGAGATTATACTTTCCGTTCATGCTGTCTTTGGTTTATCTTTCTGGTCATAACTGAACTAATTTGTTACTGATATCGATCAAGGCCAGAGTGTATGGATTTAATGGAATAACAGGTGTTCAGAAATAGTTCTAATTCTCAATTTCGGTGAACTATAGCATAAATTGATATTCATCATGTTGGTACCATGTACCGACTCGGAAACCATAGTGTTAGTACCATGTACCTTTTCGGAACTATAATGTTTGTATCGGTTACTAACACAATAGCCATAGTGTTAGTATCCTTTACAGACTCTGTATATATATTATTTATTATGTATAGATGAGTTAGCCTGGAAGTCGCATTTTCGAGACTTTATATGATGTTAGCTTCACTATTATAGGTTTACACATTCGTCTAGGAGATTGTACCGTCCTATTATCCCACATTCCTCACCCAAATATACAGTGGTTAAAGGGCGTAATACCGGCTCCTATTGATGAGTCGCCAGTAAGCACGAAACGAATGTGCATGAGATTATACTTTCCGTTCATGCTGTCTTTGGTTTATCCTTCTGGTCACAACTGAACTAATTTGTTACTAGGTTCGCAACGAACATTAGCTATTTGCAGCTATCATCACATATACATATATAGGCAATACATTTTAACAATAATCGATTGCGCGCAAGGTGGTAGTAATTCTATAAATCAAGTTTGCGTGATTGAAGTAAACACTAATCCGATAGTATTTAACCAGTCATCGGAAAACATAGTCAGTTTGCTGTCGTATCCTGATGATGATCATGGAAGGTCGAAACGCGTCAGTGCGTGCGACTGGCGGTAATTTTGTTATGTTGCTCGACGACTGGTTAAATACAATGGGATTGGTGTTTACTTCAAGCTCGCAAACTTGATTCAAAGAATTGTTACCACCACCCGCGAAATCAATTATTGTTTAATTTCATTATATATATATATATATATATATATATATATATATATATATATATATATATATATATATATATATATATATATATATATATATATATATATATGCTTGTAGCGCAATCTACAAACAAGTAATGTTCGTGACTGCATAGAAATTGTGTAGCCGACATTTCCAGTCACGTACAATGTTACCACCACCCCTGCTCAATCAATTGTTTAAAATTGTATTGTCTATATATATATATATATATTATTATATAGTATATATATATATATATATATATATATATGTAGCGAAATCTACAAACAATTAATGTTCGTGACTGCATAGAAATTGTGTAGCCGACATTTACAGTCACGTACAATGTATGAAAGACTACTAGATTTTTGAGCCGCATACCTAATTTTGATTTCCATGTATATGCAAGGCGGTTTGATCCTCGCTAGTCAGTTTGCTGTCGTATTCTGATGATGATCATGGAAGATCGAAACGCGTCAGTGCGTTGCGGCTGGCGGTAGTTTTGTTATGTTTTCCGATGACTGGTTAAATACAATGGGATTGGTGTTAACAAAACTACCCTCAGTCTCAACGCACTGACGCATTTCGACCTTCCATGATCATCATCAGAATATGACTGCAAACTGACCAGCGAGGATCAAACCGCATTGCATATGTATGGAAAAAAAACTGGATATGCGACTCTCACCTCTAGTAGTCTTACTTTACTTTACTTTACTGCGGCTGACTCCTTTTGGAGGATAAGCCGGCTCCATTGATTTCATGGAGTTTCTTGGGAATCTGGTACAAGTGGTGTCCCCTCTAGTAGTCTTGCATATATTGTACGTGATTGGAAATGTGGACTGCACAATTTCTATGCAGTCACGAACATTAGCTGTTTGTAGCTTTCGCCAGACTCAAATATATATATATACTATATATATATATATATATATATATATATTATATATATATATATAGACAATACAATTAAACAATCAATGTTTGCGCGGGTGGTGGTAACAATTCTTTAAATCAAGTTTGCGTGCATGAAGTAAACAACAGTCCCATTGTATTTGACGAGACGTGGAACCACATAACAAAATCTCTCGCCTGTCGCAACGCAATGGCGCGTTTCGACATTCAATGTTCATCATCAGAGTACGACGACAAACTGAGTAGGGACGATCAAACCGCCTTGCATATATATGGAAAGAAAATTCTAGATATGCGGCTCTCACCTCTAGTAGTCTTGCATACATTGTACGTGACTGGAAAATGCAGTCACGATCATCAGCTCTTTGTAGCTTTCTGCCACACACACACACACACACACACACACACACACATATATATATATATATATATATATATATATATATATATATATATATATATATATATATATATATATAGACTATAAAATTGAACTATAATGGATTGCACGAGTGGTGGTAATAATTCTTTTAAATCAAGTTTGCGAGCTTCAAGTAAACACTAATACCATTGTATTTAACCAGTCGTCGAACAACATAACAAAACTACCGCCAGTCGCACGCACTGACACGTTTCGACCTTCCATAATCATCATCAGAGTACGATGGCAAACTGACTATGTTGTCCGACGACTGGTTAAATACAATCGGATTGGTGTTTACTTCAATCTCGCAAACTTCATTTAAAGAATTGATACCACCATGCGCGCAATCATTTATTGTTTAATTGTATTGCCTATATATGTATTTGTGTCGATAGCTGCAAATAGTTAATGTTCGTGACTGAATAGAAATTGTGCAGCCAACATTTCCAGTCAGGTTCAAAGTGTGCGAGACTGCTAGAATTGAGAGCAGCATATCTAACTTTGATTTCCATATATATTCAATGCGGTTTGATCCTCGATAGTCAGTTTGCCGTCGTACTCTGATGATGATCATGGAAAGTCGAAACGCGTCAGTGCGTTGTCTGTGAACTGGTTAAATACAATGGGATCGGTGTTTATTTCAAGCTCACAAACTTGATTTAAGGAATTGTTACCACGAACCGCGCAATCAATTATTGTTAAGTATAATTTATGCCACTGTACTTAATGTATGAGCAGAACAGCAGATTTTTAAAAATATGTATATGCATTTTGATTTTATTCTCGTTTTCAGTCTTAGTCTGAAGGAGACTGTGGAAGCCCGAGGCGCGTCAGCACGTGACTGCCGATAGTTTTTCTATGTTGTGCGACTGTTAAAATAAATTTTGATTGGTGTTCAATATATATCGTATATAGTCAGTTGGCATTGAAGTCGTATTTTCGAAGACTACATAAAGTTAGCTCCACTACTGCTTGTATACAGGAGATTGTACAGTCAAATTTTCCCTAATAACTTAGCTAAATATATAGTTGGTAAAGGGTTTAACACTGGCTCCAACTGATGATTCGTCAGTAAGCACGAAGCGTGTGCACTTGAGATTATACCATTCATTCAAGCTACCTTTGCTTTATCCTCCTAGTTCTATTTGAATTAATTTTTACTAGGTGCGCAACATGAAATACACAAAGAAATTCATCATTATTAATACCTGATCTGTATTTTGACTAGCGGAGGCTGAATTCCGGTTGTTTTGATTCTTTAAAATGTTTTGGCGGCTCCTTCATCGGTTCACTCATCGTCACAAGTTACAAATCACATTGCTGCTTTCACTAGCTTATGAGGATAGTCATTAGTTCTGAATATATCACAATGTCCACCTTTTCCAAACTTCCTTTGTTTTATGTCGGTAATTTTAATAATGCTTGTTGCTACTGATTTTAAAATAACAACTTTTATATGATACAGACAATTTAATTTGAAATTTATAATGATTCTCGAGTAAGTATCCTTACTAAATATAGCCCTTTCCTATTTTTTACCATTTCTAATTAACTTTACCTCCAAATGGGGCAATTCACGTAATGACTCCCTATTGCGTACAAATTGAAGTACGCACACTCGGTTCGTTAAATTTAAGAAATTTACTGTCATCTTAATCATGATTCAAGATCACAAATTTATCACCCAAGAAATCTGGATACAATTTAGGCCTCAGTGATGTCATTAAAAATGTTTTCCATATAGTGCATAAAGCTAGTTGCTACTGGAACCGACAAATATCGTCCCATTTGGACATCAAAAATTTGTTTATGTAACTGTTTCAGAATTTTGAAATTATTAAAGGACAGAATTCTAAACATACTCGCCATGATGTGTCCAACCGTCGTTTTACTTCCTTCTTATTGTAACGGTTGATCAACAAAGAAATATTTTAAAAAATCCATTGCTTGAGGCACCAGCATATTTGTGTAAACAATACTACATCTAAGCTCACCAACCTATCACAATCATCTAGTACACATTTATGAACAATTTCAACCAACCGTTAAGAATTCATCAGAAAAAGGAACATTTTCTTAATCTATGATATATAGTCTTAGAAATTTTATTCTTTGCATTGTTGGACATTGACAAAATTCCTAAGTTATCAAATATATTCACTTTAACTAAACAATACATTCTGGGTGCAATTGTATATCTTTGTAAAAGCGTGTTACCACGTGCCGGTTTCAATTCCTGTAACCCATCAGTTGGGTAGCTTATTTTTTTATTGTACACTTCAGTATTACTTAACAGCTATAACACTTTATTATTATAATAGTATTGAGTCATCATAACTGTAGCTCTTCCGTCTTCCGCTTTCAAACATAACATTATTTAATATTGACTCATTTCTGACACATCGACTTTCATAACTGGGCTTAAATTTATCCTCATGGTGTATTAAAACCATAAAGGCAACATATAATTCAAATTTATTCTTATCCTTATCTAAAAGAGGTTTCGCCATTTTAACAACCTCCGTAATCACCTAATTTCTAACTGATCTTTCTCTTATAATTGTCATATTCGAATCATGGTCAAACAATTCAACTTGATTTAGTATAACATTTACCAATGGTAGACTTACTATACGATTAGCGACGATTACATAAGTAATATCTTTTGAAGGTCAACAAATTCCCAATGCGGCCAGTTTTCTTTCATATCAAATTCTTAATTTTCCAGATCCTCTATTACTGGTTTTATCAGTAAACTCATATATACCTTTAAAATCGTATGCGTGCAAAATAGAAAGTAACATAGATCTTAATTTCGTTTTCTCCTTAATAGGTAAAACCTTAAGAACAAACTTGTTCATAATATTTACACAAATGGCATGCTTAAACGACATACCATTCGCATCTAACTTCAAATAGAATATAAATCGAAAACATCGGAATAAAACAAATTATAAACATAAATTAAAAAGGAAATATTTGATACTTGCCTACGAGATTCGTCTATTGTTGAGTGTACCGATTGTGCGACTTGACGGTGTTGTTGCTGCAATGAAAAAATTGTGATTTGAATTTTCAAAATAACCTGATCTAGGTTGTGACTAAAACAGACTGAATTATATTTTATTATAGTAATATAATGTTAGAAAAATCCGTAAATTCCGAAGTATACAACAAAAAGCAAGAGACTCAACTGCTAGGATACAAGGGAAAGTAAGATCATTAATCATATATGATTTTTATTGAAGAATTTGCTTCGGCACAATAAAATGCGCATAAAGAGATAAATTTGCGCCCAGAGTTTATGGTTTGGTTAAAATACATAAACGTGGTGACTCAATAAGAATTATTTTCTTCTACCAATATAGAAAATTTTAAAGTTTCTGTCATTTATTAATAATACAATCCTATTTCATGGACCATACGTTCATGCATTCTTATCAGTTGCTTAAAATTATTTATAAATGTGTTAGATGAACTTGATAGGTTAGTGAGCTTAGATGTAATATATATGCATACACATATACCAGTACCTGAAAGCATCGACTTTTTTTGATGTTTCCTTATTAATCACCAGTTGATATTAGTAAGTAAAATGACGATTGGGCCCATTATGGAGACGATTTGTATATTTACGTCATATACATACATTAAATATGGGGAACAATGTTATAAACAAATTAAAGGTGTTCCAATGAAACAAAATTTGTCGGATCCAATAGCAAACGTTTTATGTATTACTTGAAAAAGAAACTTTTATATAACACACCACTGAAGTCAAAATTGTACTTAGGGTTCTTGGAGGACATATTATTGATCTAGAACCATAATAAGAACGAAAGGATAAATTTCAAAATTAAAAAATCGAATGAGCGAAATTTTATTTGCTCCTGAAAGAGAGTCATAAAAAGAATTACTCTTTTGGATGTCAAGTTACAAAGAAAGGATCAGAAATTATAAAACAATAATTTATCAAGGATATTTATTCTGGAATCCTCATTTTTTTAAAGTTAAATTGCCCATATCACATGAAATCTATATCTTAAACTCATTAACAATAATAATCATTAAATTAACAGACATAAAACGAAGGAAGTTCGAATTTGACAGACTGTGTGATATATAACTAGCAAAGGGTTATCCTCATAAGTTGAGAAAAGCAATAATGATTGATGTCACCAGAACATTTAATCTTATTTTGAGATTCGTGAAATCTGATAGAGCGAAGGAAGATCGTCGGACTATAGTAATATCGCTTTCTAAATTAATCATTAAATCAAAATCAATTTCTTGAAAATAACACGTTATAACAGCTTAAAGACAATCTCTTATCTAATTTAAAGGCAATAGTGTTATGCATGTTGGTGGAACAAAACTTCCAATCAAGTTAAGCAGAGAACATAGAATTTCATGTAAGTATAGATATTATTTAAATCAAGGTTGTGATCTTCATATATATATCAGTAATAACTAAGAATTGTATAGTGTAGAAAAGGCAATTCATGCAGTAGACTGGATTTGTCCTATTTGAGACCTCTTCGCGTTCTCTCCATAATTTTTCTCGGATAGGGCTCGAAACTGGATACGTCTGCTTCGAATTTTGTCTTTTAAATTCTATTACCCATAAAATTACCATTTCAGTTCAATTCTCTGTGTATTTATAATAATTTATTGCGATATTCAGTTTCAAATTCCTTTTCTTAATAAATGACATAAACAAGTAAAATACGAGTACGTAAAGAGATTCCAATAAGGACGAACCTGATCTTTTGGACAAATTGCATTTTCATCATTATGCAATGCTTAGTTTATACAGACAAATTTTTGCATAATGAAAATGCTGTGTATATCAAAATTTCAACCTTTATTTAAATAAATTATATCGCTGCCTGTGAACATGTTAGTAGATCGGATCTTGAACGTCATGCATTGGAGACTGAATACTTTTAACTTGGAAGATTGAAGACGCTTAGCGATATTTAAACAGAATGACGTGATTGACTTGGAAATCTTACGAGAGTGAATGTAGATATATTATGAATGAAACAGCTGTTGAAAAACCCGTAGGTTCGAAATGGAGTGCAGTACCATCTAATGGTAGAATAAATACGATTTCAAGAATCAGAATCTGAAGCTAGCTCCATTAAAATGTGCGTATTAGTGAGCTTATTATCTCATTACGGATAAACCAATTATTGACAGTACAATCCTTGAGAATTTCAATCTTCAACTTTGTTTATTTAGATTGTAATTTATATATCTTAGTTGGTTAAACGCTTATTAAAGGTTTTTGTCCTTGTATTGTCTTTCCTTCCGTTAATTAATTATCATAACTTTCTTGTCTAACTGACATTTATTTTATTCCCTATCTTAATTAAGCCGCTTATTTTACAAAATTTTATCAATAACCATATTTACTTTTCTTTTGTCCTCACCCCATCTATTGAGATCGTTTGAGTATCACGTTATTTCAAATGTTGAAAATAAAACAATTAGTCTGGTGCGTGCAAAGCAAATTAACATATATCGGCTTCAGTATGATTTTGATGGGCGTATTAATTATATTTCAATTAATTTTCTGATTTTATATTTACTCACAATTGCACCATTGCGCCTAACTAATTCTATGAAACCTGTTAATATACAAGCCATTTCTTAATGATTACAGTTAAATATTACACGTACATGGTTGGCCATTTATTTTCATTTTTATCATTCTCCTTGGCATGAGGTTATTAAGAGTGTACTTGATTTATTTGACTCCCCATCTTATCATATGAGGGCAACCTCAATCACGTAATTTCATGTGGCGAGTATGAAAGGAAGTCTAACACATGTAAAGACGGAATTAAAATTCAGGCTGTCTAGTTTCACTTTGTTATACATAGCATTTATAGACATAAACCTAGAAGTGGCACACACATCAGATCAGGTAAATTTTAAGCATCCAATTTCGAAATTTTGATTTTCTTAAGTTAATTTGAATCCTGGTTTGATTCTAGTTTGTTATTTCTCTTCGGCTTTTGTAGCAATCAAGAGCGACAGAGAAAATTATCATAAAATGGTTTCATCATTACATACTACTTGATTAAAAAATTATTTCTCACTGACAATATAACAAATGTAAAGCAAAAGCTGAAGCATTTAACTTGCCTCATTTTTGTCAAAATTATTATATTTGTGTGCCTATTAAGAATACAATTTTTAAAATTTAAAAATGTCTTTAACTAGTAATTTAAACGGCGAACCGTTCTATAACAAGAGTAATCTCACGCGACTAAATGTGGGGCCCATTTACGATTGTGCACTGTGACCTTAGTTCTGTATGTAAAATACGACTCTAAACCATATTGATAATAATAGGAGCATAAAGGGTCTTATCTAGGGCGGGCATTAATTCAACAGAAATTCCTCGCAGAAGCGCCCGTATAAGGATGAAGCAGTCAGCCCAATGATGAAAGCAGACTTCGAGCTGAAGTGAACATAAATTAATTAATATTTGTAAATTTGTTTTATTAAATCGATGCTCGTTATGCGAGCAAAATACTATATATAATTGAGTAAAAATAAAGCATGTGTGGTACATTTAAAAATGGCTTCTGATGGGTTAGAAACGTTGATTCAAGGACTGACTGCTCAAATGAACAATTTAACTGCAGAATTAGGCATAATTAAGTCTCGTCTGGACGATACACTGATAATAAACACAGACGATATCCGAGTGCATGGCCCAACCAATAGAGGTGGACTCAATATCCTAAAGTTGCCATTTATCTTTATACTATATCTCTAATTCTAGTTGAAACGAAGCGTAATAATGAAGGCTATAACAACAAATTTGCACAACGGACAGTCAGACTTTCAAGCAGACGTGCCCAAATTCAAGCTCTGTCCACGACGAAGTCTGGACAGCACTTAAAAAGTTCCAAAATAATATGAAACCGGTCTACTGAATGGCTTGCCTTTGTTACCTTTTACATGGCTCAGTTTACACTGACAAATACTGGTATAATGGGATTTACGTTTATATCATGTTTGCAAAGTTGAATTAAAATAAATGTTATCACCATCAACGCAATCAATTGTTAACTTAGAAGAACGTCTAACACATAAACAACCACGAAGGCTATAAGAACAGAGTTGCACAGCCAACAGTCAGACTTTGAAGCAGCCGTAACCAAATTCGAACCCTGTCCACGACGAAGTCTGGACAGCACTTAAAGAGTTCCAAAACAATACAAACCGGTCTACTGGATGGCTTGCCTTTGCTGCCTTGTTTATGGCTTAGTTTAAAGCGACAAATACGGATACAATAGTATTTGCGAACTTGAATTAAAATAACTGTTATCCCCATTCACGCAATCATAAGTTGTTTAACTTAGAAGAACGTCTAACACATACATAGCCATACTTTGCTCGATTAAAGCAATTTAATCCAATAATCGCGTAGAAGTCTTACTTGCTACTGTCATCTAAATTTCGTTTTATCAACTCATTAGAAATCAAGTATCGATGATAAAACGCCTGAGTTCCAAAAGGTTTGCTAGAACAGATAGTAAGGAATTGAGCAAGATCTTGTTGTAAATTACTTAGTTCCTTCCTTAGAACTCAATGCTCGAGAAGTTTCTGGTTAAATAACACATATCAAAATACAAAAATGTCAGTGATCTTCAAACATCTAAAAGTTATATTATGCTTGTTGCGGAGAGCTTGTAACGCGCGGTTCCGCGTTACAACCTATTGAGTATCAATTTTATTAGATCCGGTTTTCCTAAGGGTCATATAAACGAATTCTGGTTTTAGACAATCATTATCTTAACAGTGATTTTAGAAACAATCTCTGTTAGTTTCAAGCAGTTTTAATTGAGATTTCTTGAAGTGAAATTTTATTTGTAGTTAATAGGGTTTTGTTTAATAATAATACACACCCGCGCGTAATACGCCGGTAACATCCAGTGGATTTATGTATCATGACGCTCAAAGCCAGGATTTATATATTTGTGGTTTTAATCCTTTTTTCCTTCGATCGGGTTGAGTTTGTATTCGTCCCAATGGAAATGCGGTTCTATCACATCTTTGTTTACTGGCGACGTTTCGGAAAGAAAATCCCCTTTCCATCTTCAGGCCAATTTGTCTACTTATATCCACAGCACAATACTCACAATAGCAGATTTAAGCAAATGTGGTAACCTCGTTCCAAAACCGTTCTATTTATATTTTATTTTTTGACTCACCACTGGTTTTAAACATAGAATTTGTCTCAGTAACTAAACTCAATATATGCATATGTCTAGCGCACATGAATGCCCTCACCCAACAACTAAATCTATATATATATATATATATATATATATATATATATATATATATATATATATATATATATATATATATATATATATTTGTAATTAGCAGACCAATCCTTACCTCAGCTATCTCAAATTCCCGGTATACATAATCTCATCTCGTGTGCAGAATGTTGTAGGGGAGAGAGAAAGTATCGAACCTTTTTTGTTATAACTGTACTGTTACTATGTCACGGTAATCAAAATTCAAAACTGATAAAACAAAAACCTTGACTGTCAAATACTGTATTTTATTTAAAGCCGGGAACTCTAATGTATACAATGGCGTATGAGGTATTGCGCACGTAGTAACAAATTAGTTCAAATATGGTGCAGCAAGTTACCTAGATGGAAAGAGAGTGAATGTCATAGCGACGCTTAGGTCAAAAATTAAAGAGAGAAAGGTAGAGAGAGTATGGACAAACTAATGGTTTTCAAAACTAATCGTAAGCACAATGCGAAGTTAATCAACTCCTAGAAATAATTGCATAAGAATATATGCTCATATGACTAAAATAATTCATTATACTTATATACATATATATCTTAATATAATATCTTAACACACTTACAAATATATATATATATATATATATATTTATATATATATATATATATATATATATATATATATATATAATAATTTTTTTCCTCTTTTCTTCCTGTTTATTTGATAATTTAATCAAATTATTTATTTATTTATTCATTACATTGGAAAAAGAGAATAATGATGAATTACCCTTTATGAATGTGAAAATAAAATGGAATGGTCCCAGATTGGAAAGAGATATTTTTAGAAAAGTGACTTATTCGGAACTATTTCTTAATTCCTTCTGAAATCACCCATATGGTATGAAAATAGACATTCTTAAATCCATGATATTAAGGAGTCTTAGAATAGTGGATTTAAAAAATAGAGAAATGGCAATAAGGAGTTTAAGGGAAATATTCGAAATAAACGGCTATCCGTCAAGTATAATAGATAGATTATTAAATGAGATGTTGCTGAGATTTAATGGTAATATAATAAACAAAGTAAAGAAAAAATAGAACTGGATAAGCACAAAATTAACTGATTCAAAATTGAGCAGAAAAATTAGAATAATAGCAGCTAAATACAATATTAAAACAGTTTTAAGACAATCGCTTACTATAGGCAATAATCTACCTAACCAAAAAGAAAGAGTAGAACCCCTAAAGATATCAGCAGTATATGCGATACCTTGCAAAGATTGCAATCTCAGGTATATAGGCGTAACCATACGACAGATAAAGGTTCGTAGAGGAGAACACAAGACGGTCTGCAAATATGGTTACATTCAGAGATCAGACATTGCTAGGCACTCGAAGGAAACGGATCATGAAATAGACTGGGAGAGATGCAAACGCATCGCATTATGCAACCGTAACAGATTAACTAGACTTATTAGAGAGTCGATAGAAATAAAGTCAGGGAAGGATGTAATGAATGCAGCATCGTTAGAAAAATCATTAGGGGCAATATTTGATGAAGCATTTTCTAGGGTCAGTAAACGGGAGGCAGCGGAACCTGAATTAAGTTGGAACTTAAGTAGGGAACCCAGCTTATAGAAAACTGATTGCGAATGACCTATAAC
>JAQBSW010012716.1:0-15966 GCA_029291075.1 Eudiplozoon nipponicum
AACAAACAGTATTTAACTGTAATATACTATTAACAATATTTGTTGTGTTTCAATTTCCTGTAGACATTTGAAAATTCTTATTATAGTTTACACATTTTATTTACAATTTATCTTGTAATCCGATTTTCAGCATTTGTGAGAACAATGAATATATTAAACAAAAATTGGTTTCGTGTGCGTTGTTCACAAAACTTTAATCCATGGTAATGATCTTGATATAAACACCAGTCCCATTATATACGTACGTTTGTCGGTGTAATCTAAGCATCGTTTAATGTAGAGAAGGCAAACACTTCAGTAGACCGGTTTCTTCTTTTTTGGGAACTCATCGCATCCTGTCGAGAATTTGTCACGGTGAGGGCTCGAACCCGGGTGCTCTGCTTCGGAATCTGTAGCGCTAACCCCTGAGGAATCCTGCCGCGTGTTACACTCAAAATTCAGTTTTATATTAACTAATGTTATTAGTTAGTATTTACATCTTGTGGAGCCTAGATGACATCTCGTTAGCGCTAAAGTTCCAACTAACTGAAAATTTTGTAGCGTGTGACAGGGTGATTCAGTCGTTAGAACAACGGATTCCCAAACAGACGTGCCCAGGTTCAAGCCCTATCCACGGTAAATTCTGACAGTACGTGATGAGTTCTCAATAAGTATGAAACCGGTCTACTAGATGAATTGCATTTTCATTCAATATTCAATATATAGTGGGGCTGGCATTTATTATAAAATCGTAGCCTCGATTTAAATAATTTATGTTACCGCCCGCCCAATCTTTTTTGTTTAATTATGCAAATGCTCAATTCAATACGTCGTCCCTGTGTAGTGTGGCGTCTATTCTTTAATGAGTGATTATGGTGGTTAGTTCATACTTTAGGCCTAAAGCGATACAATATTAGGTCCAGTTAAAGGAAAGTCTAAACAAGAAATATTAATTAGTATATAGCTGGAAACGTTTTGTAGTGTGAGCTAGTGTGATTCAAATGTCACAGCAACAGAATCTGAAGTAGATGTGCCCAGTTTCAAACACTGTCCAAGGTAATTCTGGACAGTGTGTAATTAGTTCCTTTTAAGGACTAAACCGGTCAACAATGCTTTCATAATTAAACAATAATTAATGGCGTGGGTGGTGGTAACAATTTTTAACTCAAGTCTACGAGCTTGAAAGAAACACAAATCCCTTTTTATTTAATCAGACGTCGAACAACATATCGAAAGCATCGTCAGTCACACGTATTGACGCGATTCGACCTTTCATGATCATCCTCAGAGTACGACGGCCACCTGACTAACGAGGATCAAACCTAATTGCTTATATATGAAAAGAAAAATTGGATATGCGGCTCTCACATTTAGTGGTCTCACATATATTGTACTTAACTGGAAATGTCGGCTGCACAATTTCTATGCAGTCACGAACATTAACTTTTTTGCGGCTTTCGCCACAAATAAATATATAGAAAATAAAAATAAACCAAAATTGATTGCGCGGATGGTGGTGAAATTTATTTAAATCAAGTTTGCGAACTTGAAGTAAACACCAATCCCATTTTATTTAGCGAGTCGTCGAACAACATCGCTAAACTACCGCCAGTCGCACGAAAGAACGCGTTTCTACCTTCCATGATCATCATCAGAATAATGCAGAAAACTGACTAGTGAGGATCAAACCATATTGCATATATATGGAAAGGAAAGGCTTAGATTATTTTGAGAAATGGAGGTTTAATTAAGCTTTAACATATTTTCCTAACTGAAAATTAAATTTTTTATTGCACATGTTTAAAAACAAGTTAACATCTATAGGCAATACAATTTAACAATAATTGATTGCGCGGGTGGTGGTAACAATTCTTTAAATAAAGTTTACGAGCATGAAGTTAGCATCTATTTGTTTGTTAGTAAAATCCAACTTTTTTTTGTTAAATTAAAACGGTACAACTGGACATGGACAAAGACTGTAGATTTTCATTTGTGGTTGCTATTTTCTTCCCAGTTATCTTGGTTGAAAGTAAATATAAAATACTAAAAAATACTCGATATTTAAAATTTAATAAGTAGCGGACCAGATAATTAAGTTTTCTTAAAATCTGGCGAAGTGTTGTTGTTTAATTTGAGATATATTTGTTTACAATTATAAAGGCTCTGTGTCTCAATATAAACAGTATTTTTCAATTTACCTAAATAACACCAAAGTTTGTCATATTTGTAAAAATCATTATAGAATAAAAAACATCTTTACATAAGAATGCATCCAAGCGGAAATCCTTGAATATCGGTTTCTCTAGAGCTACAGCATTTTTTTAAGTAACGAAACTGACTTATTTCATCTATTAAAATGTTGAATAATCGACTAATTTTGTTAAATGCGACCATCAATAAATCTCGTGTTACTATTTCCATATTCACATATGAGAAGAAATTTCATCAAATTCCTTAAGCATCTAAAAATTAATGTATATATTTACATGTACTGTATGGAAAATTTAAAAGGTTCACACATTGATTTGAATAGAAATAAGGGAAACACCGATATTTTGAATGGGAAAAATCATTTCAGGCTCAATTCCGATCATGGCTTTTTTATATTTGCACAAATCTGACTACATTTTATTTTTACACAGAACTCCACATGCTGATATCTCCCTTGTGCAATTGCACTTGCCATTTATTTTAGAGGCTACATCTAGAGACCATACTGGCCAGGTTTTAATAATGCGTTGTGTAATAAAAGGCTTGAATTCACAGTTTTATTTGTCACAAGCGATATTCATTTATTACGAATTATTGATTGTCTAGTCGATTGGCGAGTAAGTTAATGGTAACCTTATGCATGCATATTAATAAATACAGTAGTTTTTCGACATAATCAGCTGCTTCACTTTAACGGCAGTTAAAATACAATTTGCCTCCTTAAATGTACCAATTTAACAATTAATTCAAACAATATTCGCGAATAGTTGCTAGACTTCAGTACTGTTTTAGCTTCAAAATACACATTATTTTTTGAATTTTATTTACTAGTCTATCAATTCTTTAATAAACAGTTTCGAACTGTTCATCATTGGTATGCAAATGACACAAATTAGCTTAAAGGTGAATATTGTGCAGTCGTCACAGTCAGTCACACGTACTGATGCGTTTCGATCTTTCATGATCATCATCAGAGTACGACGGCAAACTGTCTATCGAGGATCAAACCGCATTGTCTATATATGGAAAGCAATATAAGACATGTGTGTCAATTCTAGTAGCCTCGCATATACTGTACTTGTCAGGAAATGTCGGCTGCATAATTTCTGTATAGAAATTTTGCAGCCGACCTTTCCAGTCAAGTACAATTTATGCGAGACTACTAGAGATGCGCGCCCCTTATTTGTTTTGACTTTCGATATATATGCATTTCGGTTTGATCCTCGCTAGTCAATTTTCCGTCGTACTCTGATGATGGTCATGACAGGTCGAATCGCGTCAGTACGTGTGACAGACGGTGTTTTCGATATGATGTTCGACGACTGGTTAAATACAAAGGGATTTGTGTTTCTTTCAAACTCGCAAACTTGATTTAAAGAATTCTTACCACCACCCGCGCGTTCATTCATTGGTTATTTGTAAAACCAATAACTTGTTGTTGAATACTTTAATTATGACGATAACGTTCATATTTCTTACATAAAAGATACGTTTTTTTAGAGTTTGACCTTGTCCGTGGAGGACTGTATCTACGTTATATATATATATATATATATATATATATATATATATATATATATATATATATATATCAATATAATATAGATACCGTTCCCAATTGAACTATTTATAATCAAAAACTTTGCATTAGGATACACCATAAACTCATTTTTATCATTTGTATATTGAAATCTGTTCACAAACCCAATGGAATTGACAAACGAATAATAACTTAGAAGTTTGCGCAACGGCTCAATTATACTGCCTGACCACTTAGCCAATGAATGGAATGAAGAAATGGCTATTGATAATATTAGTTTCATAGGACTACATTATTTGTTTGGATTTGGTAGTGCGTATATTGTTGGTGAAGCTAAGATTATGCGTAACGGTGTTATCAACTAAACTGGCATCGGTTAAGATTGTAATCTAATTTACTAATTTCCGTTCAACTTCGTTTGTTTCATCTTATGTACTATGACGAAGAAAAATGTACAATAATGCACCAAAATTTATACTGTGAGTCGAAAGGTTTATTGTAATACTGCGACTGAATAGGTAAGTAATTCAGCTAAATTTCCGGAACTACATTCACAGGCATCACATAATAAGAGTATATAAGAAGATTTCATGCCACTTGTATGCCCCAATGGAGAACGATAATTCTCGCGATAAGAACTGAGATTTTCTTCCGTCTGTCAAATAGAATATGAGCAAGTGCGTGTACTTTCAATAAAGTTGCAAAATTAGTAATAAAGTAAAAAGAATTGATCTATACATCCATTAAATTGTATGAAACAAAGTGGTCAGAACTGTCAGATTTGCGATTGATTGAATGAGCAATGTAAAACAGAAGGGACCTTTTATATAAGTAGTATTGCTTTCATCATAGTTCTCTTCGTATAGGTAGAATCGAAATGTGTTTTTAAAGATAGTAACTTGTCTTAGAAGATAACAAATGAGAAAATTAATGTATACATTAAAAAAGAAATATCATTTGAAATATAAGCAAAAGATCATTCGAATGTCCTATTTTCTTCGCAAGTACTTGCTTGATGCGAAAGAGAGAAAAAGGTGGCTGATGTAGTTACGAGTCTTAATTCCTATTAATAGATGAAATATTAGCAGTCTTCAATTTCAATGTCTGTTCGTTTTACTATTTAAAGTTATAGTAATATGAGCGTTGGACGACACATGAGAAGTTAATGCAAATGAATTGGATACTGTTTTTTAATACTATATTTGTTACGATAAGATTTATAATAAAATTATATTTTTTTTTCTCTAAAACTATATAAATAGAGAAAATTTTGCAAATGATATTAATCAACATTTAAGTAACAACAAAAAATGGTATGCTTTGTGACAACTCGCGAATAATTTTAATGTTGTTGACCAAAACCGCAAGATTATTTTCTTTACACTTTAGTAACAATTAAAATGATCTATGCAAAATCTTCAATAAAAGCGGTGTGATTAAATATGTAAAATTAGAACATTAAACATAAATATGTATTAGAATTAAACCTTTTTTGAAGAAAATACTATTTTTTGAGCAGACACTCTAAATGACAGAAATAATTTACGCAGATATTATGCATTGTTTGCTATATAAAAAGAAATTGTTATTTGTATATAAATCAAGTTTTCTGACTTGAGACAAACCATAATTAAATTTTATTAAAATAATTGCATGGTATTTCAAAACTATCATTAGTTTTACGTGTGAACGTGTTTCGTAATTCCGTGGCCATAATTAATGCACGATAAAGAATTGACTAACGTGGATTTAATGGCCATTTATATATAAGAAATAGAAAACCATAAAGGTGGCTTCAAATTCCACCTGTCTCACATTTATTGTGCTACCAACACTTCAGTCACGAACAAGGAATTCGAGACTTCTGGACACGAGATTCGCTATTCTGCTAGACTTAAACTTTATATATATATATAATTTATTTATTCATTTACAGTCTGATTTCTTTCGTGCAATTACTGTTACCATACAAGTGAAACACGTCTTTTCAAGTGACTTCGACTGTTTTGTAATTTTGTTCAATACTGTAAGTAAGATATGATTGAAAAACGTTTATCTCCGTCAGCATAATCAATCATTTTTTAAATTCGATTTGTTTTTTCACTTATGAATATGAAATTAAATCTGACAATTTTGAAATTAAATTATTAAATATAAAGTTTGGCATAAAATATTATTGTTGCTGAATAACGATTCTTAGATTTAAATATTAATTTCAAAAGAAAGTGCAGCTTTATCGGGCACTGTTATTGATCACGCTTCAGTCAAATTTTCATACACAGTTTACTCTAATATTTGCTTTCCAAGAGCGATTATATAGGTAATACCATAATATAATCGATGATTGCGCTGGTGTTGAAAATAGTTTTGTAAATAAAGATTGTGAGATTGAAGTAACCACCAATTCCACTGCATAACTTAGCGTTTTGGTTTGATCCTCGCTTGTCATACGGCGTCATGCACCGTTGATGATCATGGACTGTCGAAACGCATCAGTACGTTTGATTGACGGTAGATTCTGTATATTGTGCGACTAGTTAAATACAATGGGATTGCTGTTTATTTGACGTTCGCAAACGTGATTTAAAGAATGACAAGTTTTTGGAAGAACTATGACAAAAAATCTTTTTGCAAAGTATGTAGCAGTGACAATAAAAATATATATTAAGAGTTTACTTTTAGATATTTGTACTCAGTATGTAAAGCTTTAACGCACTTGAGCACGCTTACGTATTTCTGTTAAATTTTGGAAATTTGAAAAATAGCTGACGTTATTTAATTGTTCCTTATTCTTCGGAAATTTTACAAATTTTAAGTTGTTAATTTTTAAATAATTTTCATTGTTTGTTCTTAATTTAGTGTTTTATACTGTGGTTTATCGATTTATAGTAATGTGTGTTTAGGAAGAAACACCATTCGAAATTCTTAAGCAATTGTATGAGCATGGAATCGAACTACAGTAGATACTCATTCTAGATTAAAAGTTTAAATGCTTCAACAAAAGCTGTATCAAAAGGTTGGATGACAATAATTAACATCTTGCTCTGTAAACACTCTGAAGTTTACACATTTAAATTAACAAATACATATCGTTTACAGACAAGTATCTAATCAACCGAAGTTACCAAAATTTTCTGCATAAATGGATTTAAATGGCCTCGCTTCGCCAAGAAAGTAGAGTTTTGAGCATATTTTCAAAATGAGCCACGAAGAGAATATAAAAAAATTAATGGAAAAATTTTTTTATTTAGAGTAAAGGAACTTCTTATCAAACGTAAAGCTACTTGTCTTACCACAATAAAAAACGGAAACAACTCCGTTTTATTAGATTGACTACAAATCACAAAATTTATCAATTCTAATTTTGTATTTAGCCAAATATTACCATCCCTTGGACCGAAACTAAAAATAAATTAACCTGACTGTAAATCGATTGAAGAATAATCAGTGAAAATAACCACATCATTATTATTGTGGCAACATCTTAAATTTAAATCGATAAATATTTCAAAATTCAAAACCTGCTGTTGTACCAGAAGCACGCATCACAGCTTATCAGCTGTGTGATATGCCAGGCAATTATCAATATATCGAAAACATTAAAATAGAAGTTTCAAAATAATATCTCAAAGTCTGGATATGTTATGCTGCACATAATTAAATTAAAAGTGAAATTGTTTGAAGTCCATTTCAAAATAAACAGTTAAACGCGCTAAATTTCCAGATAACTGCGATACATATCAGTATATTACAACAAAGCTTATATAATAATTCTATTGAAAATGACCAAGCACCCATTTCATTCATACAATAGTACACAAGGAAAGATAATTTCGTAAATTGTTCTTCATTATGCTTCTTTATAATCATTTAAATTATTTTTTTCAAAATTAAGTATACAATATTAATATTTAATAAAAACATCAAAGATGACCAATTAACCTTGTTGCATAATTATTTAGCGAGTTTTCATTCCGGCACAATATGTTAGACTACTAAGGATGAGAGCCGCGTCTCACATATTGCATTGCGGTTTGATCCTCGCTGGTCAATTTGCCGTCGTGCTCTTATGATGACCATGGACGTTCGAAACGCGTCACTGTTTACGACTGATGGTAGTTCTATTATGTTGTACGACTATTTAGATACAATGGTATTGGTGATTATATCAAGCTCACAAACTTGATTTAATTAATTATCATCACCACTCGCACAATCAATGATTTTTAATTTTAGAAACTTAGAAATAGTTAGGCAATAAATGATTTTAGATATAAAAATCGCATTAAAATGGAAGACTATCGTATTTGTCACCATCAAAATTTTGAAATATGTTTAAAACTCAAATGAATCATTGCCCAAAATATATTTCATTAGTTAACATGAAATTTAAAATATGCTGACAATTTTTTTCGTGTGCAATTGACCATAATTAAATTTTGTCTAAATAACATTCATTTGTCTGCGTTCTAGCATGTCTGTACATCATCCGTTTGGATAATGCTACCGGTCTGAGCTAATGCGCAACGGCATTATCATGTTAACTGCCATAAATAAAGAAGTTATCCTTTTTTATTACACTGACATCAAATTTTTCAATTTTACTCGATTCAAATTCAAGGTGCCCGACATTTTTTCACTAAGTAAATATATTCTCCATTTTAAAACAATTGTATATTTCGTGTATTATAACCAAGCTTTTACCTTTCAATGTCTTCAATTCTGTTGATTTATTTAGGATGAAGCATAAAATTCTTCGTCAAGACTTGTTCTAAGCAATTAAATGATTTTAGATATGAGTCCTAAACCGTTTTCATCGATTGGTTCTTGTGATAAATGACGCGCTATTTTCTTAATAACGCTCAGCATAAACTATTTTATTTATGGTGTTTACATGCGTGTATTGTTTTATCAACATACCGATTTTGTCTTTTTTGAAACAATTAGCAAACATTACAGAAACCGCAGTCTATAAGAAAACTGAGCTTATCAAATACGACAAACACACGTTTTATAATGACAATGTCAAGTCGCGAAAATCAAACCATTACGATTGGATTATGAACGTTTAGAATGTTCACATAACCAAGGCCATGTAAAAAGCTTATGTGGCATTTTCTCAGATAACGCAAATATATTGAACTTTTTATCCATGAGTATCGTGTAAAAAATATATTTACATATTTTTTTAAATAAAACAAACGGAACATTGAAATTTGGATGGAATATAGAACAGGATCAATTACTATAAATTGTATGCACTTAATTTTTGCAAGCTTTATACCAATACAGATTTTTTTGATTTGATAGATCGATTTGCAACATCATTATGCAAGATGTTCCTTAAATTATGATTAAATTTGATTACAGTTTTAAGAATATTATTTAAATTTTATTTTAATATCTAATTAGTTTAATTACGGAGCTTTATTCATCATACTATTTGGCAGAGTCGATCAAATTCAAATTCAGAAAACAGTGTCTCAGCAAACATAAGTTTCAGCAAGATGGTTCCGTTTTTCGGCTCGTCTAATTTATCCTACAAATAGGTAGCCAACTGACGTTAAGTCCCATATACGTTTTTCTTTTTGACATTTGTTAAATTTGTACTAACCGGTTTGCCTATTTTAAAAAGAAATTACTTTTCGTTCATAAATTTTACTAGTACAAAACATCACTTAATCAACGCAATATTATTTCAGTATATTAACAAATAGCTATTTTATTGGAGAAATTTTTATTTTAATGCCGTAGTAGATTTTAATACAACAAACAAAGCATCTTGACACGATTTAGCAGCCTCTGTTCTTATATTTGGACGCTATTGCCTTATTCGTCACCAGGTCTTAGGAAATTTATTTTTAATATGCATGATGTAAATAATTGTAATGTACACATTAAACAGACATAAGTTCATATATCGTTGCGCAATTTTTAATTTATTTCTTATTTCTCTTTCAATGTGCAAAAAGAAAACGATATTTAATCTGATACAAGAAAGGATCTTTCTCATATTCTTTTCAAGTATTTACAAATGAACATCTCTTTATATATAAAATGAAAGATGAAACAAAATAGGAAAATGTAAACATGGAGAAGGCGTGAAATAACGGGACAACCAATCAAAAACGTGTATCACCTCCTGAACATGCTTCTTCTGGTTGCATAAATCCGGCTGCAAAAAAAATTTAATTTTATTAAGGCTCGCATTCTAAAAGTAATTTATATGTTGAATACCAAAGCAACTGAGAATGAACATTGCATAAATCGCCTAGTATTTATTTGATTCTTCAGAAATGTAATTAAACTAGCGCAGTGGATACAGTCATATAATCCTCGGCAAGTGTAATCCGGTTCAAGCCCATCCATATCAAATTCTGAAAAGTTCATGAAGAGTTCTCATTGTGGACTAAGCCAGTATAATGGATGAAGTAACATTTATACACTCTACGATGTTTACTTTATAACTACAAATATGTAGTTTATATTCATATTGATTATGTCAAGTTCAAAACCTTGATTTAAGTAATTGTTATCACCACTCGCGCAATCAATAATTGTCTAAGTTAAATGAACTATAATTTAAACCTTCAAGTTTACTCAAGTTTGTATTGAAAATTTTTGCTTATATGCTTAAAGCTTTGTGTATTAACCAAACTATTTGGTTTCATAGGAATTGGATAATATGCACCAGCCATGTTACCAAAATGCTTCTTCTACATTCGCATAAGTTTTTAGCTACACAATGGAAAATTGATCACTGTCAACAAAAAATATGATCAGTAAAGTGTCCTTAACCGTGATCTACTGATTGCACGTCCATATCTTTTAGTGCTCTATATAAGATATATTCTACCACAAAAAAGTAACAAATGAAGCCTGTCAAGAACATTTGATTAAAAGTCGCCTTTTGCCAAAGATATATAAAGAATATTTTGCTACGTCAGTATGAATGTTTAGATTTGTTACCTTTCCTGAATGCGATATTCGTTACAAAAATCCACACACTACGATATAAAATGCTTATCGTTTTCAATAAACCAACTTTAAGTTCTTCCAAACAAACTTATCTTCTTAGTCATATTTCGATGTGCACAGGTGGAAGCATATTATGGAACATACAAGACATTTTTCCTAATTATTTTGTCAAACATTTTCTAATTATGTAAGTCCAGGACCAATGCCGGAATCCATTTTTTGCTTGTAGAAAAACATCAGTAGTTTATTTCAGAAGTGCTGCATAAACGTAATACTCACTCCCGTTAATTTTTATTATTATTCTAAAGACAATACCTGCGAATTTTCACCAATATTTTGCACAATTCCGGACGTGAAATTTGCATTTGTTTTGATTAATGTGCCCAAATTGCAATGTTATTCCACACCAATTGTTAGCTATCTTTGTCGGCAGACGTAATTTAATTAAAAACATACGTATAAATGTTTCGAAATTATCTTCGACATCGAAATTGACGGCTGCTTGCTTTAAAGATGGTACAGGCATAGAAAATTACAATGCAATTTAAACGCCTGGATCAAATGAATCGATGAGTGCACGTCTGTAATTTCGCAGCATATTTGAAATAATAACGCGTTTGTTAGCCAGCCATATCTTCTAAGATATTTTTTTCAAATTAATAAGATAAATTATTAAGCGATATCTAATTCGTTGCAAATAAAAGAATTGCAGCTTGATTTGTGATGACAAAAAGGCATGTTATAGCATGAATCTTGAATAGGAGATGATACGCCTACATGATTGGACGTTCCACAATTTTTTTCTTTTTCCATTGCCTTTCGAAGATTGGCAGAGTTAGTCATTTGTACACATATAAGGAGAAATTAAGTTTCACATGTTTTATTTTTTGTGATAAAAGCTTTTCTACGCTTTCTAATTTGAACGGTATTCATTATTTTTTAACCTCGTATTTTAATGGAACATTAGCTTACATATGAACAGCGAGCAAATCGCATCGGAGTGGAGTTTAGTGCAATACCAC
The DNA here is from genome assembly GCA_029291075.1 of Eudiplozoon nipponicum. Taxonomy (NCBI): domain Eukaryota; kingdom Metazoa; phylum Platyhelminthes; class Monogenea; order Mazocraeidea; family Diplozoidae; genus Eudiplozoon; species Eudiplozoon nipponicum. The sequence continues at coordinate 11,731 of JAQBSW010012716.1, forward strand.
ACGTCAATTAACGCCACCAATTTTAATCGAAAAACTTTTACTCAAATAAATGACGTCACTTTCGATAGAAAATTTTTTTGACTCTCTAATCCCTAAAAGACAACCTTTGACGTCCTCCTACTACAGACAGGTTTTCCACAATGAGAAGTACGAATCACAGAGAAATTTGACACAATATATTTGAATAGATGAAGGAAACTAAATGTGTCTGCGTTGTTAATGTAAAAACGAATTTGCAATGAACACAAATGTAAACATATTGGAGGCGGATTTCCACAGAAATACCGATTTCTACGTATTCGGCGAGATTACTGAACGTGGCAGTATAAACAAGCACCATATGCATAATTTAATAGAACTACATTTTGTTAAATAAAAAAATTGATTTAACAACAAGGAGCTAAAATTGTTTTCGTGATTACTGTATACAAGTCAAAAATGATTTACACACAGACAAATCAATAAACGCAATAAAAGAACACATATTTATAAGATTAGTCGTTCCGGCCCATTCATGTGAACCATTGACCGCTTCCTCTCCAGGTTGGCACACTCACAATTTTCGTTAGTTTTTAAGTTCACACGCAGTTTAACTGCTTTCATTCTTGTTATTATAAATGTATCCTAGTACGGAAGATCTATTTATTTAAACAAGGTTAAGGGCTAATCAAACTGTTTTTAACAAAATTTGTATGAACAATTAAACACTTTGTAGACATGAAAAGAATTATCCAGTAAATATATTTTTTGTTACAGCTTCAACTAAAACACATCTGTCCAATTGGCACTTTGACCTTAATGATTTAAAAGATCGCCGAGTATGAAACACAATTTTCCTAATTAATTTATTATCTTACAAAAGAAGTTTTGTATGCACTTTGGGCAATTTTAAACAAGTAATTGAAAAACTGATTGCATGCCCTTTTCGTTTACAATATATGGGATAAATTGAAAGCGCATAGTTCAGACCATTCATATGGATTTAAGTCATTTACTCAACAACTGGCGTTTAATTATGCCAAAACTGGGAAAACATGGTAATTATACATCTAACTTAAAAGAAATCATGGCATGAATTTTGAAAAGAGAACTTCTTGAGTGTTAACGACACTGATTTAAAATATACTTTAAAAATATTGAAATCTATTTTTCATACGCAAACACCCTCATTTTAAACGTGGAATTTAATCACAAATGAAATAATTAAAATTATAAACAACGACAAATTTTAGAATATTTTTTTGAAATTTTGTTGCGGTGTGTACGCTTCAATCATTCCAATGCCGCGTTTTGCGTACGCGGGTAATAGCTGTACACGGGCAGTTACACAAAGATCCGATTGATCACACTTTCCAATTTTGTTTTGTCTTTGATCGGGTTGACTTCTTCTTTGTTCAACTGGAAATGCGGTTCTATCACATCTTTGTTTTGTCTTTGATCGGGTTGACTTCTTATTTGTTCAACTGGAAATGCGGTTCTATCACACCTTTGTTTACTGGCTAAATAGTAAACAAAGATGTGATAGAACCGCATTTCCAGTTGAACAAATAAGAAGTCAACCCGATCAAAGACAAAACAAAATTGGAAATTGTGATCAATCGGATCTTTGTGTAACTGCCCGTGTACAGCTATTACCCGCGTACGCAAAACGCGGCATTGGAAATTTTAGAATAATCGTAACAAAATTTTGATATCCAAAGTAATGTTCCTGCTTTTATTTCACACTTTCCGAGAGCGAAATCGAAGTTAATATTCCTTATAGTGAAGATGTAGATTTCGTAAGTTTTTGACGCATTAGTCTTACAAACTTTGCTTATAAAATATAATTGCCAACGCATAAACTGCTTAAAATTTTTCTCACATGATAATGTAAGCAAAATGTACCGACGAATTAAATCTAGAGGAAATTTGTAAGCAAATCTATTAACTTAGCGCGCAAATATTCACATTTATTGATTACGACTGCTATCACTTAAATTGAGTTTTTTTTAGAAAAAGCAAAGAAATAAGCATTGATATATTGTATGGAGATCAATAATCTGTTTCATTCAATTGAACAATCAATGATTGCGCGTGTGGTGGCGAAAATTCTTTAAATCTAGTTTCCGAGCTTGAAGTAACCACAAATCTCACATGTATTTAACCTGTCGTAGAACAACATAACAAAACTACCTTCGGTTAAAGGCAATAACGTGTTTTGACCTTCCAAGTGTACGACGGAAAACTGACTAGCGAGGATCAAATCGCAATGCATATATATTGAAAGAAAAATTAGATATATGGCTCACACCTATAGTAGTCTTGCATGAAAGTAAAAACCAATCCCCTTTTATTTAACCAAATGACAAAAAAAAAACAGCAAAATACCGCCAGTCGCACGCACTGATGCGTTTCGACCTTTCATGATCATCATCAGAATATGACGGCAAACTGACTAGCGAGAATCAATCCACATTGAATATATATGGAAAGCAAACTTAGATATGCAGATCTCACCTCAAATAGTCTCGCATAAATTGTAATTGATTGGAAATATCGGTTGCACAAATTCTATGCAGTCACGAACACAAAACTTTTGCCGCTTTCGCCACATATAAATATATAGGCAATGCAATTTAAAAAATCAATAATTGTGCGAAATATAGTTAAAATTATTTAAATCAAGTATGCGAGCTTAAAGCCCACATCAATTGCGTTGTATTTAACCAGTCGTCAAACAATATAGCAAAACTACCGTCAGATGTTAATGGAAGGTCGAAACGCGCCAGTACGTGTGAATGACGGCAGTTCAGCTATGCTTTTCGACGACTGGTTAAATACAATAGGATTAATGTTTACTTCTTGCTCGCAAAATTGATTCAAGGTTGCAGTCTTCGAATAAACACGAATTTTATTTTGTTAACATGTAATTTATAATACTTTCCAGAAGAAAACTTCGTTTTTTCCAAAACTAAATGCATAATCGCTTAAAAATTTTTTCTACGTGCATTCAACTTACCAAGTATAAGGCGCCTACCAAGTGATTGGAATTCACTATGACTTTTACGCATTTTTGATTATTTTTTAAATGTCCATGTACACAATTGAATGTGTAAATAATATGCGTTGAAAAACATGAGCACTGAAATTATAATAGAAGCAGTATAACCAAAATTACTACAGTCGAACATTTAACAATCCTTGATTGTGCGTGCGTTGATAACAATTCTTTGAATCACTGACTGACATTATTTTTGCTGTGTTATACGACTAGTTAAATACAATGGGATTGGGACTTATCCCAAACGCGTAAACTCGATTTAAAGATCAAGTTAGGTCATATTCATAGCAAAGATGACATCGATATATTTAGTAGATAATAACACTTGTTCCGTCTAGAAACAACCTTGCCTTCGTTTTTAGAATTTGGTGTTCCAGATCAATTTAATTGAAATGTAACGCAGAAAAAAGTTGTTTTGCCTCAGCTGATGTTACAAAATCTTATTGACGTCTACTCAAATCCAACAACAAAGAACAGTTCGCATAGTTCATTGAATCGAAACATGAATTATTGAAGTCACCGAAGGAAATTTACAATAAAGCGCCTCCTTCTTTGAAGTACTCAAATTAATCCTACTTGAAATCATTCTCGAACCAGTACATCATTTACTCATCACAGGTCTTTCATTTGAAGACAGATATCATATCACTCGTGTTACCGATGGTAAATTAAAGTATAATCAAATGACTTGAACTATACATTTCGTAAAACATCATGGGCAATTAATCTATTAAAATTTTCTCTCCCATTTCTGGCACTTATCAGTTGCAACCAAAATTGCCATTTCAGAAATTTGAATCCGGAAGGATCTCATTTTTAATCAAATACAATGTGTTGTCAAATTATTGTCGGTCCAAAGTATGGTCGTGTTTTGGAATTTGTCGATATCAAGCCTAGTATTTCTCAATAATTACTGACCAAGAGAATGCAATTATTTTCCCGCTTTCGTGATTTGACAAGGAAATCTTTGGCGCACATGTACAGTTGTTTCACGTTTCTTGCTAAATTAAATTTGTTTTCAATTTTCGCAATTATATGTTGTACTAAATATAACTGTTTTAGCATTCATTATATTAGTATATAAATGAATTGCATTTGGCATTTAATGACAAGTTCAATTATTGCTGAACACTTGCTTGTATTTATATACATATATATGCACATACACAAATTCGTATATATATATATATATATAT
>JAQBSW010012717.1:0-15965 GCA_029291075.1 Eudiplozoon nipponicum
CAACGATGGTCGAATGCCTGTAAGAGTCTAAAATCATCAACTCTAAGAGGCCAAGTTTCACTAGCGTATAGAAAAACTGCGCGTACAGCTGCATTGTAAACAAGCCCTTCAAGGCAGAGTGAAATATTCGCGTTTCTCCGTCAGTGGCAAAGGTTCGAGAATCTCATTCTCATCTAGCCAGACATATTTCTTAAGTTATTGATGGAGCTCCCAAGATTAACCTGTCGACTACGTCTAGATCTTCATTCTTCAGTTGCAACGTAGAAGTGAGTGTTGGGTTATCCTGTAACATTATCTTACATTTAGAGGGTGCGAAATGCATTCAAGGTGGCCTGAGCAGCATCTCGATTGTCGAATAATAGTACGATATCGTCTGCATAGTCAAGATCGACTAGTTTACCGCCCGGGAGAACTTCAACACCTGCATCCTGAATGTTGGAAGAGTGTTTTCATAATAGCATCGATTACAAAATTAAACAAAAAGGGGGAAGTGGACAGCCTTGACGAACACCACTGCTGGTTGTAAAGTTGTGCGTTAATTTGTTGTAGATCTTAACGCAACCAGAAGTATTTGTGTAGAGAGCGCGTACAATGTTAACAACTTTTGCAAACCACACATCATTATGGTCATATCTGTTTAAGGCAAAGTGAGATGGACAATAAATCTGCCTTGCAGTTTTTACTCTATTGATTCATTAACACGCTAAAACTGTGCGATTAATTCGACTTAACTAAGAAAAAGGTTAAGATAATTCAAACGCGTGCTATTGTGGGGCGGCGAATACATGTCGCTGTTCAAGCACATGACTTGAGGTAAAAATATCTTTCTTTTGAAATACGAGCTTTAATAAAATTCATTGTACCCTTCCTGTGTGCAAAAACAAAAAGAAATTTTATCAGATATAAGAAATATCTATGTAACATCGTTCTGGCCGAAATCCGGTTTGTTCTTCTCTAGTATGCGATTCACAACAAGCATTGAGACAGCGGAAGATAATCGAAGCAAATAACTTAGATGCGGCTGGAATCCAGCGCATATCACGATGGTTATCGTATGAGTTACGATTGCTTGTTTTAAGATCGACTTACTTCAAACAACCGGAACGGTCTCATTCAATTAAGTACGAAAATGGTCATTTGTTATTCTTAAATTAAGGTGGAAGCAGATCACCGGGACTCGCAGCTTTGCGATTATTGTATTTCGAACTCTCGTTGTTGCTTTCGAAATTAGCGTACCACATTGCTGATCAGGACTGATGCAGGTGCAAAAAATAATGTATCTTTCTAGTGTTCAGCCCGCCTAACAAGACAGCTCATTTTATTGGTTATGAGATGTGTTGCAATGATTTGGTTTTGCTACTTTTTAGTTTTCTCGGACCTCTTGCGCGAATAATTTGGATCAAACATGTTAGCCGATGCGAATACTTCTTCCACCTCTTAGCCTTTTTGGTCTAAAAGCATTCAAAATAAACTTCTAGGCTGTTTAAATTGGCGTCTTATAGATGTACGAGCATTATTACAAACCGAGCTTGCAGACATTTAGCATCTTTCAGAGACCCAATGAATCATTCTACCGGGGCCTGTAACACCATCTACATTAGTGCCTGTATTATACATAGTGTATTTTATCTTCGTCCACAATAAGTTTAAATATTCTCCTTCAAGACAAGTTTACATCGATTTTAGAAAATTGACATATATTTTTCGTAAAAACGACTGTCCAATTTTGCTTAAATCCATTTGAGTTTTTGACTTCTTTTGCATTACAGAAAATGTGAGTGTAAATCTACGAGTAAATTTATGTGGCAAAAGCAGACAAACATGTAAAGAAACAAACGGCAGTCCTGGATGCAGTCACGCTATTTATAACTAATTGTCACTATCTATTTGAGTCCACAGTTATCTTGGGACTGTAGGACACCATGTGGTACAACGCTTTACACTAGGTCTGCAGTTTGTGCTATTTAGGTATATTCTTTGCTCGCGCAGCTATTCAACGTTCGTTCACCATCATCGATGTGCATTTAACTTTCGTATCTGACACTTGGATAATTTCTGCGTGACTCAACTTGAGAATTCATGTCGCACAGCCAAAACTTAGGCCGAAGTAGAAAGAGTTCTTGCTGTCGTCTGTGTTACAATCGGTGGCAACATATGAAGATAAGACGATAAAGTAACGTTAATTAATGTTTCTGGAATTTCTTTTAGTGGATTCTTTAAGCCTGTCGTACAAAGTCAGCTTTCAATGGGGATCCATTCAGTTAAGGATAGTACCGACTACCTATTGCCTGGCTTTACAAAACTCCGTGCAACCAGAGGGTCAAAACCAATAACACGCAAATACTAATTGTGCACGCAGTTCTGTAATAATTTTAAGATCCTGCATTCTAGTTCCGGATGTGCAACGTATATCAATTTCTATTTTTTAGCATGTATACTAGAGCTTTTTGTTGCTCAATTTGTTTCAGTGTTCGCACATAAAGTGCGCTGACGTTAAAAAATCTAGGTTTAATGAATAGTAGTTTACTTTAACCGTTTTAGATATTTAGTAATAAGTTATCGGGCTCAATGCTTGATTAATATCCGTAATATTTATAGAATATAAAAAAGGGATATCGTGGAATTGAGAAGAGGCATGTGAGGGAAACGAGTTAGAATGAATGCGTCTTTATTCACCTGATTTTGCTGGTCTACCCCGCACAATGTACGATGGCAAATACACTACGTTTTTAGTGTTTTTCATTTATTTCATAGTTATAAGACAACTGTGTTGTCCGTTCCTAGCGGGGATGACTAATGAAATGAAACTGCAACAAGGCTAATACACACGGCACTCGCGGCAGATATGCTAAGTAAATCTAACTATTAATGGCTATCAGCAGGAAACCATCTAGCGCGATCTTTGCCTCCTGATCGATTTTTATGTGTTTAGCTTCAGACTTTAACAGAAAGACACTCCTGGAGCACAACTGATGGCATCCTTGAGATCATATCGATGCGGATGTATGCAGGGGATTAGGTCCGCACATCCTATTCTCTTGCGAAATTTTGTACATATCTTGGGAGCACTATCAATAACTAAGGAAATATGTCTGATGGGGTGAGAATGAGAATCGCGAAAGCTAGAGTAGCTTTCTCGAACCTTCGCCATTTATGTAGAAACGAGAGTATTTCAGCCCGCCTTAAACGTTTAAAATGTTTGTACAATTCATCTGTACGCGCAGTTTTACTAATTGTGAGTATTGTGCTGTATACATATGTAATTAGAGGCCTGATGATGGAACAAGAAATTATGTTCTGAAGCATTGTCAGTCAACAGAGATTAGATCGTACCTCATTTCTAGTGGTTAGTATGAGCAATGTTAGGGCCTTTGAAAAAAAGGGACGAATTCACACCCAGCCAAAATGAAGAAAAAATCGGTGTACCTGGAAATGAGTAACATTTGGAACTTTGCAAAACTGATAGTGCACAGAAACAAATCGCGGAGAGTCAAGCATAGCAAATTTTAGTTACCAACAACAAATAACGTACATTAACATCCGTAGACATATTTTTGGATCTGCCAAACAAATAAGGCTCCATCAACTTCGTTGGTTCGGTCACGTTTTGCGTATGCTCCCAATTCGATTGCCCAGTAGAGCTCTGTTTTCTCATCCAGCACCAGATTGGCGTAAGAAACAAGGTGGGCAGATCTTGACATTGCAGAAACAGTTGAAGTGACTTACATCCAAATTGGGTAGTATAGGACCCACTCGTCTGGCAGGATGGGGTCCATGTGCGAATCATAATTCTTGGTTAGAAACCTTTCGCGATAGGGCATCGACTCGAGCTCAATAGCGATCATGTTTCAGATGTCTAATCGAATCATCTTCGTAACATTCTTTTCTTAGTAAGGCAAATTTAGCTGCGAAGTTTGGTTTGTTTATGACGTGATACAGTGAAAGCCGCAAGGAAGCTGTTGTGATGTGCCTTGCCCGAATGCTAACTTGGCCATAATGGTGTTGTGGAGAGGTTTAGTTTGCCTCATTTATGTGAGTTATCCTGATAAATTTACTCATAGTAACTAGGTATTCTCTCTCTCTCTCTCTCTCTCGAGTAATATATGTCGTAATTTATATATTTACTTACTTTTGGCTTTTGTAGGGCTGTACATGATGAAGTTGCCTTTCTAGATCTTCCTGAATCCATCTGCTGATAGGCGCCGTCACTGTCATTTGCTGCAGCTCGGAGCACGGATAAATCACAATTGAACATAAGGCTATGTAGCATTCGTTGTACAACGCAAAGAACTCTTTCGATTTATTTAGACGGTTCTGGTTCAGGACACTGGTTTACGTCGAGACACTGTGAGCTATTTTCTACTGTATTGAAAATTGGGTGGAAGTGCGGCTGCCTTGTCCATCAGGCGATTCGCGTCTGCAACATGGTAGGTTTCAGTGTCCATCTCATAACGTTGTGTCGCTTCATTATTATCCACGCCGTTGTAACGAAGGCGTGGGTGACGCCTTATTAATGTCGCTTTCGTACCCTTTAACAATTTAAACACAGTTTATTCGTTTGTTACTATTAGTAGAAGTTAAAATAGATTTGATACGCTTCGACTTTAGAAATCAAACCCATTAACGTATGAAGCCCGTATGGAACAATGCATTCACGGCGATGACTGTACCGAAAAACTCAATGGGAAACTTACGAACCCGGGGAATTGTGATTTCCTATTAGTTTGCAGAAGATACCGCGCTTTTGAAAAGGCACGTTGATGCCCATTTATACATGCATACATAATTAATGCAAGCGTACCTGCGTACATACATTCATGCAAATGGTACTGCATGCATACATGCATGCCTACATTAATAAATGCACGTAACGCAGTATGGGGTCAAATTCTGCCTCAGGCGAACGACGAGTATACTTTGGCTTGATAACTACGGTTGTAAACAGACGAACGATTCTAGATTTTAGCACATAATTTAATAAAGAAAGCTGTAGCGAAATGCCTGTATCTGAGTCTGCTGCTGAGTGCGCGCAGTGGAAGTTGATCATTGATAGGTGCCGACTAACTGCAGCGCTTTAACTATATCTCATAATCAGGCTGGACATAAAACGTTGGCTCTTCGTTTCGTGCCGGATGGAAATAAAAATCGCTGAGCACAATTACTGCTCACTGTAGGTAATTTTTGTCCATCTACATTATCTGCCAGCAATCTGCAATGCATATTTAGGTGTGTTTTTTGCACCACATACATAAATTAAAACACGTTTTCTCCTGCCTCATATAAATGTTAAGTGATAAAAAAATATTTTTTCAGATGTGGAGTCACAGTGATTCGACAAGATTAGAAAATATTACTAATTTAGTTGTTTTAGGAGCGACTATGGACTAAGCTACGAGTCGACTTTTCCGGCTGAAAATAAGTATTCACTTAAACTTTTTAATAGGCGTTTACTAGAGCGCCATGCGGCAATTGTGACTTGTTATTTTTCAGAATATTTCATTTATTTAGTCTTTAATTTTTGGACTATTTTGTTTTTGTCCAACCTGTGTACATGGATTTAACGCATTTTTATCGATACACTCTGTATAACGTGCTCGTCTAATGTATTTATCCAAATGTATTCTTCTTATCGTTTCCAGGCAGCTTTCGAGCTGAGTAATAATGTGCGGCCATATTCCACAAATGCAACTCCTCCCAACAACGTACAATAAGCACAAGAATTTTCGAAGACATCGAAACCACACAATTACGTCGATTAATAATACGAAGCGGTGTACCCTCCACCACGTGGAACTCAATGTCAAATCGCACCGGCTGATGTTCGTCTTGCTCGACCTGTCCTGAGCAAGACCACGACAGACAGGCCAAACCTGCCGCGTCGGCAAGGTCTTTCTTTCGTCGCTACTTTTTTTTGAACGGTGCTGCCTATAGTCAGTCGGCGTTTACAACATCAAACCAAGTATAGCTGATCATTGGAAAATCCGGCGTGCTCAAGGTAGTTACTTTAGCGGCAGTGTTCGAGCTGCAGATCTTGTATTAAATGCTGTGGGGGAATTTAGCAGTTATTATATAAAATGCAGTGCTTTATTTTACTTTATACACATTTAAAAAGATTACATTGCATCCTTTGAAATATATGTTTACTAAAGGTAAGTTATTGATTAATATATTTTAGGTTATATTTTGGATTTTATTTAGATTTATTATTGAGAAGGAACACTTAATTGTATTGTACTGATACCGAAAACTATGTTGCATTCGATAAAGAGAACACGAAAAGTTAGTTTACCTTCCTCGACAAAGTTAATCTCAAGATTTATAATGTAAATGTCCATGCGCGTTGAGTAACACACAGTCGTAGGCGTGGTATGTCGAATCGATATAGTTCTATGACTACAAACAGTTATCAACTACGCAGAACTGAATGAATGTTTATTAAAAAGCCAAGACAACTACACTTACTTCAAACAAACTGGTAAAACTCTCGTTGTGATATCTTTAATTCTTTTTTCTGTATATGCATGTAAGTTGAAATCAGTGATCGTTAATCTTCTGACGAGATATTCTGTTGATGAACCAGACAACTTCAAACAGATTCTAACTATCTTAATAAAGTGTTTAGGGAAAATGCCTCGGAAAGTTTATGGTAAATTCTTATTATAAACTTAAGATTATGCTGAACTGCACACTGCTCACCAGTCATTAAAGACTTCTATCTGAGTATCTGCTGTTATTGAAACATTGAAACACATGGCGCCGACCGTGTAATTCTTAATGCTCTTTTCTTGACCTGCTGTCTCAGATAGTAGTAGTCCAAATTAAAATCGTGTTCAACGAGATATTTTGTTTTAATCAATTACTTATGGGAATTCGCGCGTTCATTTAGTAAACCAAGATTGCAAATGATTTATTATTTCATATTTGCTCTTGCGCCTCGAATACTGCCATCATTATGACTTTGTACAATCTTAATTCGTGCCCGTTGTATTTACACATCATGACTTAATTCGACTATTGAAGCAATCTCAACAAAAGATAATGTTAACTAAGCAAATACGCGGCTATAATTATGGGGACGTAGAAGTCGGTAGAAATGTAATAAAGAAAATATAGTTAATCTTCGATGAGGAACTGGAAAAATACCATGAAAAGTCTGATCCTGGATTTTAATTATTTTGTTTGCAAGTTCTGGACAACGTCAATTTTGCACATCTGCAATGCTTACTTTACTTTTTTGCACTGCGGCTGACTCCTTTTTTGGAGGATAAGCCCGGCTCCGATAGTGTGATTTCATGGAGCAATTTGGCTGACTTTTTCCTTTTTGGAAAATCGGATTACTCTCTCCATGCCGGGCTGGCAGCATTTCGAAACATAAAATCCATTTGGCCGTGATTGTGGCTGCGCGACCGAACATTCCAACACCCTATAGTGTTTTCGCGCTGATAAAACGGACAACTTTCCAGCGACCCCAACGTCTGGAAACACAAGAGCGTCGCCATGTAGATTGTGACATTCATGGGATTTTATTGGGAGTACAGAAGTGTCCCTCTGCGACATGTTTGTACATAATAGGCAGATGTTTAGATCACAAACTTAAAGTAAAACGTCAATATTGCAATATCCCCGCAGAATATGGAAACATGCTCGCAGACCTGTCCTTGATCAATATTGAAAGTCATTTTTAAAATTCGAGTACACTATATGTTTTGTCATAGATGTTCGAGCGGCGTTAATCTTAATTTTCCCGCGCAAAGAGTAAAGCGCCGTATTTGACAAAAGCGACGTTAAATCTTATACTTTGCGTCTACCTACACCGTATATAATCTGCGGAAAAAACCACTGACAATATACAAGGATGCTTTTTTACATTTTAGTGTCAGTAACTGTTGACTATGTCTGTACTGCCAGGCCCTCACTGAGTAAACTCCAGTTTTCAATTACAAGTCGAATATTGCAATTTATGGGATTTATTTAAGTTGTAAATCATGCACAATAAACCAATAATATATTTTCAAAATATCGGTAGTATTCAGTCAGTTCAAAAAGTACTTTTTCGTTCCTACATACTGAAACACTTATCGGCCATTATCGAATAATGTAACAACGTAAGTAAAGTAATCTTTCCAACAATTACTCAATATATAACAGTCAAATACTGACTGTTGACGAGAAACTAATACTATTATGCATTGCGGTAACGGATTTTTATTTACTCAGTTTAAAATTAGGCAATTTAGTATAAAACCTAAAATTGTTTATCTTTGACAAGCTATATGGAAAGTTATATCTATCCAATTTTACGACAAGAAGTGCTGAATTATTAACAGATCGAGAACATATCTATTTCTGAAGATAAATTTACATATCACTGAAGTACCATCCCAGCAAAGAAAAGAAAATGTTAATGAAAATGTGTATCTGAGAATTTACTAACATTGAGCGCATTCTGTAAGAAATTACGTGTCTATCGTTAGCTCAAGAAATTTAATCATACAATTTTGTAGATTGAAGGCTACAATTAAATAGAGATTAAGATCTTGTCCCGGCATTTTCTGATGGCATCGAATTATAAGTTTTAATTAATGCTGTTTATGACCCATAATTATTGTTGCCAGTATAAGCATTATAATGAACATTATGCAACTTTTGAGACCGCTGCCAAGCAAGAAACTCAAGAAGCGGAGCCGGCATCACAAGGGTCGGCACAGTAAAAACAAGCAGCGCGTTCATTGCCACTAATTCGTGCAAGAGACATTTATGGACCGCAAATAATTGTACTTTTAAACGGCCTTTTACTGCTACTTCGTTGTTACAATTTTCGGCATTTATTATATTTTTACATCTGCTTGCATAACATTTGAACTTTGTGTAGCGGCTATGTGTATGAAATAGTTTTTTACATTTTGCTAGCTCCGCGTTTTACCAACATTCTATCTGTTGGTTGTGTATACTTCCTGTCAACGCCTCCAGGCTTTGTTCACCAACCTGACATTCAAGATCGATTTTCACTGCTCCAAACTAACGGAACGTTACCCACTACCACACGGTTAGCAGATATTGTTGGTCGACTACATACACGCCTAGGAAGACCAGCTATTCCGGAAAAGGTGCCAGAATATTTGCTCGTTTCGTCTAGCAAATCTGCTTCCTCGTCCTCCAAAGAAAATTTACCATCGTCCCCTTCTTTGGATTCCAAAAAGCCTAAACCTACTTCAGCACTATCGTTGTCTGAATCTTCAAGTGGTAAACGTACCGCAGACAATGCGTTAAACTTAAATAAAGGCGTAAAAGAAAGTGGGTCAGAAAAAAATTCTGGTGAACAAATTGACAAATCCTCAATAGTGGCTTCAAATACTGAAGCTGAGCAACGCAGTGATATAGGAGAAGGTAGTGCTAAAACAGATGAAGTTGAAAGGCCACCGGCTAAAAAAGCGAAACACTTTTCTTCTCCGACAGCACCGATTGCGAACTCAGAAGTCGTAAGTTCAGTTAGTAATGAAGATGACTTGGACACAGAAAAGAAATCTTTGTACGAAGCAATGGATACAGACAATGAGACATGCTCTACTACTATGTTGATTAATGGATTGACTGATGTTTGTAAAACTAGTGCACATAAAATGAACAGTAACGGAGCAGTAGGCCATTCGGCCGATGAATTAGATGATGCAGAAATGGAATCAGTTGCTCTCACACAAGTTAAATATTCGCCAAAACTAGTGATCTTTCTTGAATTGTTGTGTAAATAAATAGCGCCATACAGATCGGTCGGCGTGAGCTCCACAAGCTGATACTGAAGCCCCGACAGATGCTAGCATAACATTAATTGTTGCTGTAAATTTTGGACGAGTGTTTACTCAATGTGGCTAACAAGCGTACTATTTGGCATGTAGTCCGTGCAAAATTTATATTTTAAATATGTTTAATGAATTGCTGAGGCAGTGAAAAACAATTTTAGAAATTCAGATACGTGTGTAATATTTATTTTTGTCGTTGCATAAATTATGATTATTTAAGAGTATTTCATTGAGTAAGTAGATTATTCTTTATTAGTGTATGCGACGGGCGACACATTTTGCATTTATGCTTTAAAAATAGGTTTAAACAGATCTATTTTTATGCATTTTTAAAATTGCTTACTTATTCGATGGTTTCACGTTTGTATACTATTTGCCTAACCGTAAAAGCCAAATAAATAGATGACGACAAGTGCTCGATCTACACGAATTCATGCACGTTATAGTTCTTAATATCTTTTTTAAACATGGTTTGAAAACAGTTTATTATTACTCAACTTCATACGTTTCTCGATGAGTGTATCAAATGAAAGCTATTTATGAGTACGTAAATAGAAAGAAACTGATTATTTTAGTTGTTTTGTGATAATTTGGAAATTTATTCATATAATTCTATTTGTAGTATATTTCATGTCTTTTATCTTTTTCTTTTCAATAGTTGTTCAGTAATGCTGATATGTTTACTGGTAACAATATGACAATACTTAGAAGATTGCTGAAAGTGACTCCTGTAGAATTAATGAACCAATTTTGCAATAGCTATTGTGAAAAAAATCCCCAATAAAATAATATCATTAATTTTACCTCCCGGTTTTACGTAAATCATGTTCTAAATTTTTTCTTAAGACTAAATCCTTTTGATTACTGCTGTATCCCTTTACCGTCAATTGGCTATTTCCTTTCGTGCGTTTTTTATCTATCGTGCCCACTTAAATTGCTTCGTATTCTTATCTTTATTGCGCATTCTAAGTACAGCTTCCTTTATCAGCACATTGTTTATTGGATAATGTATACGAGTTAGAATATACTTTAAAATGTTTTTCAATCTCAACCATTCCTCTTCTCTAAATTATTTCTATTACTTTTCTTGAGTTGTGTGTCTTTGAGAGCGCTCAGAATATTATCATCATCTCCCTTCGAATTACAAATTGGTATACTTTATGAAAGTGAATTCGCTTTGAGTGCCAGTTCCTAATGATTTGATAATTAACTACTTTACAGCTTCCGGATCTGTCTAGAGTAGGTTTTTGTATGCGACTGTCATCATCATCGTATGATGTCAGATATTTTATTTACGTACTATTTCAAAAAACTTTAGTTTGTGTCTATCTTCTAAAAATTTGTCTGCTTTAATTGTGTGCGCATTATCGCCTTAAATGACCATTTATCTAAGGGGACAATCATAGTTAGTATTGTGAAACACCGCCGTCTAGCCGAAAACGCTGAGTCAGTGGAGAGCCTGGTGCTTTAGACGCTTGTTATATCTTTTACCCAATTCCGAGTATATTCACACGAGGATATTTTGCATTGATGGAGCTTTTTTCGTTGCCGTTTATTACGTATTCACTGTGCGTTGACGCACCATTACCACTTTCTTATCCTATTTGATTGTGTTATTACTATTTGTCGTTTAATATTGCTTTCACATGTGTTATTTTGTTTTTCTGCTAAAGTGTTTTTCTTTTACGTATTTTATCCACTCTCTTTAATGGGGCTGAATTTATTGCTTTTAAGTAGAGAAATCGAATATCTTCAATTATTTGTGTGCCTCTGTCATTTCCTTGTATT
Organism: Eudiplozoon nipponicum; assembly: GCA_029291075.1. NCBI lineage: Eukaryota > Metazoa > Platyhelminthes > Monogenea > Mazocraeidea > Diplozoidae > Eudiplozoon > Eudiplozoon nipponicum. The sequence goes on from JAQBSW010012717.1 coordinate 11,586, forward strand.
CGTAATCTGAAATTATACGATATTGTTAGTGGTCAGCATCATTATACATAACGCAAACTCCATTATATCTGCTGAACTAGGTAAAGGTTAGGTAAAAATTATGGTGGGTAAATTATAGTTTAACAGTTATACGTAGTGTAACATTCATATTTTTACACGTAAGCACGCAAGACTTATTATATTGTTTGACAATTTTAAATTGCTAATGTCAGTTATGCTAGCAACTAATATAAGTTTTTCATAAACCAAGTCTTATTTATAGTTCGAAGTCATCCCGATCTACTTTCTGTCTACTGACAAAACAATTATATTAATGTCAATGGAATGAACTTTATTAATTGATGAGAAATATGTTAGCGAATTTAAAATATCATATTTTTATCGCGATAAAAAGGTGCTTGTATATATTATGTATACACGCGTAATAAGTGTTTATTTGACATTTTCGACCTCCGTTAGCATTGACTGCAAAACGAGCGATTAATATTATCAATGCCTACTATTAATGTAGTGACAATTACTATTAATAAAGGAGACTATTGTCCTCTTTCGACGGAGAAATTACTGCGAAATTTGACATCATTTTCACTTCAAATTATTTTTGAATATTAGGCTATTTTTTGTGTTCAAATATTCATTTGTTTTTTCTAAGTAAAAAATTATTTGATAAGATGATTATAATTAATGTGCTGACATTTTATGTCACATGAAATTCCAAAGTTTTGACTTTATTATTAATTTTGATGTTGCAAGTATTTCTTCTATCACTCTTCGTATATTAGCTAATTTTATAAAACAGTAGTTTATATTTGAAATCTTAAACTGTCAATGATTTAGGTTTCTGCTGCTTTCTTGGAGACAATTTTTTGCAACTAATTGAATTGTACTAGAAACTAGATTTCATATTTACAAAAAACGAAGTAAGTCCATCCAACAATTTCTCCTTCTCGTACGATGCAATAGTTTTGCCAATGTGGATGTAATTTATTTGTTTGTCGTATAATAACTATTCAATTTACACTTTGCGTATAAGCATATTCGAGCTATATTTGTCATTTCTAAGTTATAACTAAACAACAATTATTGACTAGTTATATTAAAGAAAGATAAAAAAGTAGAGATAACATTAATATGACGCAACGGTGCTACATTTATTATAAGTATTTATAACTGTGCTATAAAGTTAACGTGTACAACAAGATGTCCAGTGGTGGTATGGAAATCCGAAAGCTGGCAAATGTAACAACAGTCAAAGAAATGATTTATTTTGTTTGCAAAAATTTTTGAGAAACAAACGGATTTTTGTACCTACTATAGTTCTTTAATAAATGGTTTCATAGGTGTATTAATATTAACTTGTTTAAATACTCCGTATATGAGATTGTTTTTTGTGCATTTCAATATAAACTATATTAAATAATATTAACAACAACATACCAATTGATAGTAGATCAACAACAGACTGTACTAAAAATTATTAAAACTTAATTAACCAGATTTTAAAGCTTGACTGAGTTTTAATGTAGTTAATGAAAATATGGCATGATCTAGTGTATAGGCTCATATTACCGTAATTAATGACATTTTTAATAAATAATAAAGGGAAAATATTTATCCTTCAGCTTCTCCAGGTAGTTTTTACGCGTAGAATCTGAATGTTGAAAATGTTCTTATTTTGATAACAAATTAAGCTTTAAACTTCATTGCTATGACTTTCAGTTAAATCATTGCTGGAGAATTTATGATAGATACATTTTAGAGTCACATTTCAAGTATTAAGCACTCAAGAGATTTGATGCAAATTCTAGAGTCATTTGAACAAATTCCTGTCGAAAATGTCTTATTAAACAATGCCTCCTTAATTCAACATTCTCTAACTTTAATTTAATAAGACACCGGATTACAAAACATCTGAGGTAAAAACTGAAACAGAAATTATTCGTAATATTGAAATTGTATCAACCATGGCAATGTGTATATATGAACTGTAAAGTACTTTAGGTTACCATTCCTAGTGAAATTGGCTTGTAAATTATAAAACTGGAAACAGATCATGGCAAATTTCAGAGAAGAAATAGAATTAAATTTAAACTCAGTAGACTTCTGTTAGCGTCTGATCTCGCAAAGAAAAATGTGTAACTCACCGGTGCAGTGCACTCTTACGGCTACAAGATTACTATTTACATTTACGATTGTAGTAACAATGTATACGCCAATACAGACACAATAAAAACATTTTATTTGATGTTTAGAAGTACCGAAATTATTTACCATGATATAGGTATTTAAATTCCATTGTTAACAAGGCAGCGTCAAAATTCGTAATAATGTATCGCACAAATATTTTAGTTTTATTTACTGAAATATGATAAGGAGAAATATAAATTGAGACAATTACATGACATTTAATCTCCTAGAACGTTAATCACACGTGGAAGGTACTGTTCTCTTACAGTATTAGATCATACACTGTATAGATAAGCCTTTGTCTGTCCCGATGTTTTTGAATGCTATGCAGACTCTTTACTGACAAGTGATGATATTACGTCTCTGTCAATTTTTCTTTTATTGATTCTACTTCCTGATAATTAAAATAACTAATATGAAACTATTTAGGCTATCATTCTTGCATGTCTTAACAGTGTAATTTTTAATAGTAATTTACCTACAGCGTACTGTTTATGTGTTGTTTTAGTGGTTTTTAATGTAGAGTGCATTACTCGATCTAGTTATCTTTTCATCATTATTTCTGTGTTAATCTATGTCTATGAGTATTTCATTTCTAATGAAACTCAGTTAAATCACAATGATAAATAACATTAATTATATTTATTTGATGATATTAACGTGTAAAACTGGTCGTAAGTGGATCTTTGATATTCATGTGAAGAATTTTGTTAGCGAAGCGCAATATAGGCTTCTAAATGGTGCAAAACTCACCGTAAATTTTTATGCATAGTCCGCTTAACACATGAATTAACGAAAACGTCGCAATTAGTGCAAAAAATTAACTACCTATAAAAACAGAAGATCAAGTTTTGTATTGGGCTTCCAACTTTCGCGTGTTTCCCGTGGGCAGCACGTCCACTGCTTGGCTATGGGGCCGATATCGATTAGTTATTTGAAAATAGGATTTGGGCCGGAGAACTTCATTATTTAAATGAACTAATTGATAATTAGCTGAGTGGTAAAACGTGGCAGTTTATTTATTTCCAGTCGAAATACTAATTTTGTATAGATATATCAATATATATATATATATATATATATATATATATATATATATATATATAAATAGATTACGGATCTTTTATCATATTACAGAAAATTAACAAGAAAATACACATACAGAGAGCACACACGGTTTTTAAAAGTTGGTATTGTATTCAATTTCTTGTGCATTTGCTTGCGTAAGTCGTGGAAATTATTTTGCTGCTTTCTGTACTTTAAAACATTTTTATTTATTACATTGAGAGAACATGAATCTCAGACTGATTTGAGGTGTGTATTCTGTTTAACTTTGGGAAAAAAGTTATCTGTCAGCTATTAAGTCTAAAAATTTTCGAGCGCTTCAGATATCTAGAATGTTTTTTGAAATGGTTTTTGTGGGTGTAACTCATTTGTGCCGCGTTTTGCGTACGCGGGTAATAGCTGTACACGGGCAGTTATACAAAAATCCGATTGATCACAATTTCCAATTTTGTTTTGTCTTTGATCGGGTTGACTTCTTCTTCGTTCAACTAGAAATGCGGTTCTATCACATCTTTGTTTACTGGCGACGTTTCGGTGCCTACTTTCCAGCACCATCCTCAGGCGACACAGTACAATGATCACAATAGCAGATTTAAGCAAATGTGGTAACCTCGTTCCAAAACCATTCTATTTATATATATATATTTGACTCAACACTAGTTTTAATCATAGAACTTGTCTCAGTAACTAAACTCAATATATAACTATTTATAATTAGCAGACCAATCATTACCTCACCTATACATCATCTCATCTCGTATGCAGAATATTGTAGGGGAGAGAGACAGTATCGAACCTTTTGTTATTTGTTATAACTGTATTGCTACTATGTCACGGTAATCAAAATTCAAAAATGATAAAACTAAAACCTTGACTGCCATATACTGTATTTTATTTAAAGCCGGGAACTCTAATGTATACAATGGTGTATGAGGTATTGCGCACATAGCAACAAATTAATTCAAATATGGAGCAGCAAGTTACGTAGATGGATGGAGAGTGAATGTCATAGCGACGCTTAGGTGAACGATTAAAGAGAGAAAGATAGAGATAGTATGGACAACTAACGTTTTTCAAAAAACTAATCGTAAGCACAATGCGAAGTTAATCAACTATTGGAAATAATTG
>JAQBSW010012718.1:0-15963 GCA_029291075.1 Eudiplozoon nipponicum
CAATATATTTCTGCTAAAACTGTTTTACATTCTGTTATTGAAGCACACATAGAAGGGACTTCTGGAGCAGGTAATCTGATTATTCTGTTGTTCACGTATATCTCCTTCCAGATTATTTGTTTGGGAGTTTGAGCGAGACAGCTTTCGCATTCCGATTGCCTAACGTTAATTGTCGATTTAATAATTAAACCAACCAGACATGTATGTTGATATTAAATTTATCAGTTAATGTTACCTTATATTTGGCGGAGAATTTATCTTCCTCCACAATGTGCGTAATAATGCAGCTTTAAATTTATTTTGTGCAGTGTGGAAGAATCCATCCCTCTAAAATGGCATTTTGAGTAAATTGCATTATTTTTTATCTTCTCTTGATTTTCTCTTTTAAAAAACTGATTCTATCAAATGTCGTTTATAATTTGTTGCTTTAGTATTTTCGTCAACATTGCAATTTGGACTGTCATTTAGCAATTCTTGAATAACAGCTGCAAAATCTTAATATTATATATTTAATACGCGCAAAACTGTTCTAATATAAATACTGTGTATACCAGGTTAGTTTACTGTAAATTTTTGAAAATCCAATTTGCCATTAACATCTGTTTTTGCTAATTCACACAAATAGGCAGATAATCAACTTTCTCGTGCATTGACGTTAAACTGATAATTTTATGCGCTATATTTAAACGTTCAAGCAGTGTTCATGATATCTACCTGCTTTTAAAACTAAGAATATTTCATAAACATAACACGTGAATGAGATTGATATATGTGTGATTGACTTATCTCAAATTTCAATAGACCATTTGACAATCGGAGCACTATCGATGGGCAGAAAATATGGAATTTATCGTCTAAATAAAAGCAGTATTGATTTTTAGGCAGTATTTTAATTCTTATTTGCAAAAACAGCCGACGTATATCATACGAGCTTTGATTGTAAGAACCGGTTTAAAGCTCTTCTTTTAGTGATCAAACTGCAAATCTGAAATCACTTAAATGCGCGGAGTGGTACGCATACACATAGCAAATATTAAATACGTTAAATGATATCATCATATATGCATGCATCAAAATAATACGCGCTAATAAAGGCGAAGCTATTATTATAATGGACAAATCGGACTATATATGAAAGTTAGAGAACGTGAAAATGACAAAACAAAATTCACTAATCTGTACAATACATCGGAATGTAATAAATGAAATAAAAATCTTAGCACATGCCGGGTTAATTGATAAGGCCTTTGCACAGATAAATCAACCAATTTGATCATCTACACCAACAATGTATGAACTATCAAAACACACCAAAAAAGTTGTACTATTAGACATATATAATCAATGGTCAATATTCCGTTTTATACTTTTGAAAAATGGTTAGTTTGTATAATGAAACCAATGTGAAAACTACTACTACTTTGAGTTTCTTAACAGGATTAAATATAGAAATATTAAAAACAAAGTTCTGGCTTCTTTTGATGTTACGTCTTCTTTTAAGTACGTTTGAATCAAAGAAACCATTGATATTAATTTGAAGCGATAGTCCAAAACGTATGATACTCTCCGGTCCTTGATCATGTTCTTTGCAAGCTTATGTTGGTATGCCCGAAAAATGAAAGTTTCGTTTACATGGAAGCATCCATAAACAGGTTGATAGAATGGCAATGAGCAGCTCTCTATCTCCAGGGTTAGCTGAGACTTTCCTTAAAACACATCAATAAAGTGTTACGTTAGTAAACGCACACAATACATAGATTATGATGGTGGTATTTTCCTTGTTCTTAAGAACAGGTCGCAATCACGAACATTGCTTCAAAGTTTCAACAAAGCACATTGACATAGCAGTTTCACGTCTGAGCATATAGAAAGACAGTTTTCTGTCTCTCTTTTATTAACTACCAAAGAAAGACACTAATGACAAATTTAATAGAACAATTTACCAGGAACCAACCTTATTTGAATAGTATTTGCATTATAGCAGGTTCGTGTCTTTTGAATAAAAATTATAAACAGTTCGTGGCTGTTTTTGAAGAACTGGCAGATTGGTTAGTCAAGGATTAAAAGGTGAAGAACAAACTAAAACAACATACTGTCAAATGCCTGATGAGTATCCTAGACATTTGTCTGAGTATAATATTAAATAAAGAAATCTTTTTAAATATACGTATTTAAGATAAGATAAGATAGTAAATTACCCGAAAACCCGATTGAAGGGAGATGGTGTAACTCACACAGCACAGAAGAAATTTGACGCGCAATTAACACGCCAATTTAATACAGCTAAACTACGAGTGTTATTTAAGTAACACTACTATCTGTACCAAAAATTAAAGAGAAACGGTCTTTAATGTCCATGTTAAATATTATTTACAAATTAACATGTGCCAGTTGTCAATCTACTTACGTAGGCCGTTCGACTAGACGGCTAATTACTCGAATTAAGGAACATTGAAACTCAACTGTCTGTTTCAAATCAAATATTAATAGTTTCTGGAAAATACTTTGTTTAAAGCCTTCCTTATATTTTTATTGTTCGTTCGAGTTAGTTCTTAGTTATGGTATTATTGTTTTGGCATGCAACTTGTGTTGTTGAGGACAAGGTTGACGTTCTGGTACATAATTTTCTTCAGGACTTAAAAAAATACAATAAAATGACAATACATTAAGTCTATTGAAGAAATGCATTTTTATTCAATGCAAGAATCGGGAAGCCAAGAAATAAATTTATTTAACTCAGTTATTTCTTTGCAGATATATATTTGCACTTTATGTCGATTACAGATCCGCATACGATTTTGACGCATACTACTTCTGATTTGCCAATTAGGAAATCCTTGTTTGAAAGTCTTCCTTTTATAAACATGGATGTCAGTCCTAAATAGTGAGAGGTTTCGGATCATGAATAAGTTACTTGGAGATGTTCAGCGGATCTGTCAAAATGTCTTTCGCAATTGACCATTTCAAAAACGATAGACCCAGCTTGTTCACATACTATGACTAGTAGGCAGCAAATATCTGATACTTTCTTGACAAAGTATATAGGCAACGATCCTCTATTATCCTAACATGTTTAATTAATTACATTTAATTGGGAAAAATATTAATTGCAATTCGGATCATTAGTAAATTTTCTTCTATTCTAACTTTTATCATATTTTTAGAATCTTACATTCTCCAGTTTTGCAACCATTTCCGTAAGGCATTCACATATTTCGACGTCGAATTGAGGGGGTGCATTGAGTCCCGTGCCAACTGCAGTTCCGCCGATAGCCAACTCGCAAAGATTTGGTAACTGTTTATCAATAAATTCTATTCCAGCGGATAATTGAGCTATATATCCACTTACTTCTTGGCCTACAGTTATTGGTACGGCATCCTGTAATTATGAGTTAACCAATTGTTAAAAGAAAAATACTTACCTGCATATGAGTTCTTCCTATTTTAACAAGCATACCAAATTTAGAAATCAGGTCTTCTAGAGCAGACACCAATTTAATCAAAGCGGGTCTCAGATTTTTCTTCAAATTTAAAGCGATAGCTATATTCATTGCAGTCGGGAAAATATCGTTTGAACTCTAACTTTAACAAAAGAATCAATACCTGCGAGCAGTTTACATGATCATTCGGATGAACACAGAATTTATCTCCTTTTTTACTACCAAGAAGTTCTGATGCACGATTTGCAATTACTTCATTTACGTTCATGTTTGTCTGTGTTCCAGAACCGGTCTGCCAAATGACAAGAGGAAATTCAGAATCGTAATTTCCAGCGTTTATTTCTTGGCATGCATTTGCAATAGCAACTGCCATTTCTTCGCATATTTTCCCTCTTTTTGCATTTATAATACTTGCACAATGCTTAATGTAAGTCAATGCGTAAACGACGGACAACTGATGTATTTATAATATAAAAGCTTACGGGCATTTTATCTTTTTTGGCGCAAATATTAAAATTTCGCCTTGATCGTTCTGTTTGAACGCCATAATACCTCTCCACGGGTATCTCAATAGTGCCCAAGGTGTCCTCTTCTATACGCTGCATATCGAAAATGCATCAGTACATTATATTTACGCGTGCAAGTAAAACAAATTATTTAAAAATTGAACTGAAAATACTTATTACAACGAATCTTAATGCGGGATAGACAGGTATACTTTGCACAATATGATTTTGACATATATGGGCGGTATTGTTAGACCAGCATTATGGTCATAAATAGAACATCTGACAATATTTCCATAATTATTAGTGTACGGCTCAAAATAATTCGCCGACATATTGCCTAAATGAAATTCAAATTTAATTTAGCAGTACCAATTAAAAAATTGAAATTGGCCGTTAACTAATTGTGTGCGACCTTGCGCCTGCACAAGTATATAAACACAGTGCATTTGCTGTGTGATTTTATAATAAGTAACAATTTTGACTTTATAATTTTATCTGAAACCTGGCTGAACAAGAACATTGAAAACTATGAATTTGACATTCCTCATTATTTTCTATTTAGGAAAGACAGATCACTGGATAAAAGAGGTGGAGGAGTACTTATTTATAGCAAATCGATATTAAATGCGACAGTGTTACATACTAGCGAATATAATACTGTCATTGATTTTTTAACTATACAAATAGATAACCTGATTTTAACCGCGGTTTACAGACTGCCGTATGCTAATTTACATGATGATCAAATGTTTACCAATTCCTTTCAATCTATTTTCGACTTCCATGGCTATATTGTTGTGGTAGGAGATTTTAATAAGGTGCATGACTGTGAAATAATCAATCTTTTTTCTAATCCTGATCTTAAGCAAATTATAAAGGAACCAACTAGAGGTTCGGAATGCTTAGATCATGTATATTTAGAAGTTGAAGCGTTGAACACTCACAGTTATGATGTAGTAAATTACTTCAAAGAATTTGATAATAAACAAACTATTTTACAATGGATGCTTTCGAGTAGCAAAGCAGAGAAACCTAATTGTGAAAGTGCACACGAGCAATGTTCCAGAATCAACTGGAATCTTTTTAGAGAATTAAGCTTATCTATTGATTATGAATGTTTTTTATCATGAATAATGACGAATTTGTTTCTTCTGTTTCATTGTTATTATCTGATATGTTTAGGGCGTCTACATTTACGGATGTTATACCCAAGAGATTCAATAGGATGTTATGTAAGCTAAGAATCAAACGAGATAATATAATGAAATGTAGTCTTATCAATAGTATTAAAACAAATGAGGTTAGATTTGATCGATAAAGAAATTAATTCATCACTGCTGATAATCCGTCAAAGACCAGAAAGAATTATTTTGGCTAAACTGAAGAGTAATCCTAGACTAGGATACAAACTCCTTACAGACTACAGTAAATATAAGGAAAAATTAAAGCCTATATTACCTGTGGGTAAAACTGATTGTGAATTTCTCTGTGAATTGGATGAAGTATTTGGCAACTTGTTATGTAATCCACAGAACGAAAGCGATTTCATTGATCTACCTGATCCTTTGGGAAACCAGGATCTAGGACTTGTTATTGACAGTGATGCATTGATAGAATTAATGTTATAAATAAAATCAAAATAACAAAAAGATCACCTTGGTATATCGATTGATAACCTACTTCAATTACCTTTAAATTTTATGAATGCGCTCTGCAATTTTATAAATAGAATTTTGAAGAATGGGAAATTACCAATCGATATACTAACAATAGTAGCTAAACCTTTGCCAAAAGTAAGTAAGCCAACGTGTGCCAGTGGTTATAGATTAATCTCTATTATCCCTTCGTTTTTGAAGATAATAGAACGATTGATACTTGATCATTTAGAACGTATGTTGCCGGCTGATTTTGATATGTGCCAACACGGCTTTACAAAAGACAGGTCGACAACTTCTAATATTTTCTCTATGTGGAAACATGTAATTACATTAGATGAGAAAAAGTTAGATGCATTAATTGTATTTATAGATAACTCAAAAGCTTTTGACTCTATTGTTGGAGTATTTTGCCGAGTTGCTTTCTAGTTCGTGATTTTTTACCCCTACTACATATCAATGGCGGCCATTATTACTACCCGTGCACCCAATTAGTCTCTGATCTCTTTCGGATGGTTGATATGAGAAGACTGAAGAAAGGTTTCATAGATATATTCCACATAATGTAGCATATATAAATATAATTCACTGTTAATCCGAATTGAATGAGTTGGTTGGCAATAATACAGATTTTAATGCAAAAGTATGTTTTAAATACCGTTCACAATTTAACTAAATTGTCCGTCTTCTAGACGGCAAAAATAAAAGTGATTTATGTCTATAAAGTGAAATGTTTATAAAAATTGTCTGGATCGGAATGAATATAGTCAAAAGATTGAAAATATGACAATATGAACATAGTAAAATGATTTATATTTATAAAGAAAATGTTTTACATACAATTGGTTATTCTTACACAAATGTCTACATTGTAATGAGTAGTCAAACTATTAAAGATACATGATAATATGAGCCTAGTAAAATTATTTATGTTCATAAAGTAAAATGTTTTGTGTAAACCGTTTAAAAATTTAAATGACAAACAACTCACAAATGTTTTTTATAGTAAACAATCAATCATTTTCATAGTAACGAATAATCCACCGCGTGATCCTCTCGGATCGCGCGCGGTTCTGTCTATTTTATAAAAACACTATTAATTACAAATAAAATTGCAGTTCAATAAATATCGATTGAAACTGCTTGAGACTAAAAGAGATTGTTCCTAAAATCACAGCTAAGAGAAATATTGTTTAAGGACAGAGTTAGAATATTTGACCTTAAAGAGCACAACGTTTGTAAAAATTGACCTTCGTTGGGTTGTAACACGGAGCCGCGTGTTACATACACCCCCCCGACAGTGAAAATTAGTGCACAATGAAGGGGGCTAACCTTACAGGAAGTGTTATTGCTCTGCCATACCGTGTAAAGACTGATTTTCGCTCTGTCAACACTGATACTGGTTTCTCTATCTCTAGCGTTCTTGGACGGATGGTTAGGTCGAAGTGTTCAAGAAAGTCACGTCCAATGATGTTTCATGTCGTGTTGGCGATGATGAACGGATATTTGAAACATTATTTTGAGTTGGAGAACGAGATTGTGTGTATTCGTACCCCAAACGTCTCTATGTTGGAGCCATTGGCGCAGGTCAGACTGCTGGTGTCGACTGGGTGGGTGGGTTCGAGATAATTATGGCGTAGTGAGCTTACATCTGATCCAGTTTCTATGACAATTCATTCGCCAGAGATTGCGTCACGGATGAGAAAGTATGTTGATAGTGGCAACCGGCGATGAGATTGATTGCTGACATTTGGGCGTTTGAAGCATGACTTAATTGGAGCAGTCGCTGTAAAGACAATAGTTTGAATGCGCTCTACCGCAAAGGCAACGTGCTACGAGCCATCAGACGTGGAGCGGCCAACAATTTTGGGTGCTCAGCCTCTGCTGCCGCCGAGGAGGCTGACTCCACCCGTCTTCCGAACCTTCCATGGGCGGATCCTCCTGAGTTGTTGAGGGTGACCACACCCATTTGAACGTCGCGTCTGTGCACGGATATGTGCAGCCGTTTCCGAGGCAAAAACGTGTGTAGTGGCCTTCATTGAAAGTGCTTGAATTTCTCAAAATCTAGCTGTTTATTAATTCCTTACTGGCTGAGAGTTCGACGAACCGGGGCACCATAATGTTGGGGTATTTTGCGAAGTTGCTTTCTAGTTCGTGATTATTTACCCCTACTACATATCAATGGCAGCCATTATTACTACCCGTGCACCCAATCAGTCTCTGATCCCTTTCGGATGGTTGATATGAGAAGACTGAAGAAAGGTTTCATTGATATATTCCACACAATGTAGCATATATAAATATAATTCACTGTTAATCCGAATTAAATGAGTTGGTTGGCAATAATACAGATTTTAATGCAAAAGTATGTTTTAAATACCGTTCACAATTAAACTAAATTGTCCGTCTTCTAGACGGCAAAAATAAAAGTGATTTATGTCTATAAAGCGAAATGTTTAGCACAAATGTCTGGATTAGCATGAATATAGTCATATGATTGAAAATACATGATAATATGAACATAGTAAAATGATTTATGTTTATAAAGAAAATGTTTTACATACAATTGGTTATTCTTACACAAATGTCTGGATTGTAATGAGTAGTCAAACGATTAAAGATACATGATAATGAGCCTAGTAAAATTATTTATGTTCATAAAGGAAAATGTTTTGTGTAAACCGTTTAAAGATTTAAATGACAAACAACTCCTTGTTTTTTATAGTAAACAATCAATCATTTTCATAGTAACGAATAATCCGATAAATTCACTGACACAATAGTCCACCGCGTGATCCTCTCGGATTGCGCGCGGTTCTGTCTATTTTATAAAAACACTATTAATTACAAATAAAATTGCAGTTCAAAAAATATCGATTAAAACTGCTTGAGACTAAAAGAGATTGTTCCTAAAATCACAGCTAAGAGAAATATTGTTTAAGGATAGAGTTAGACTATTTGACCTTAAAGAGCACAGCGTTTGTAAAAATTGACCTTCGTTGGGTTGTAACACGGAGCCGCGTGTTACACTATATCTTTTGATGCTATTTTGAATGCGATTAATTTATTGAATATTGATCCGAATATTTTTAGATTACTTAGATACTATTTATATAATCGAAGAATGTGTATTCAAGTAAACGATTTGATATCTAAATCGAAAAGGGTAACAAGTGGAGTTCCACAGGGATCAAGTTTGGGGCCAATTTTATTCAAAATTGTATTTGCACATTTGGAAACTAAGATCCCTAACGGTCGAGTTTGCAAATTCGTTGATGATTTTAAAATAATATTTCCAATTGATTCAAATAATGTCGAATTCTCCAAAAATAATGTGACACTAGTTTTGTATGATTTAAGTAGATACTTGTTAAAACTAGGGCTGAGAATAAACAGTAAAAAGACGAGAGCTTTAAAAACAGGTAACAGAACTGATTTCAATTATGTTTATTTTCATGATGCTGAGATTAATGATGTTTTTGAGATTAAACTTATGCAAGAAATTAAGGATTTAGGCATAACTATTCATTGTACGGCTTCTGCTGAGAGACATATTGAAAGGATAGTAGGCAGTGCCAAGAACAGATGGGCACTAATAAATAGAAATATAATATCGAATGAAATAAAATTTAAAATGTTTATAATATGGATTAGACCGATATTAGAATATGCTGCCGCTACTTGGAATCCTTAACAAAGGGTTTGTCTAATAAGATAAAAGCTGTACAAAGAAAAGTTGTGAAACAAATTAGTCCTATCTCCTGCACTATATACGCCACTAGATTACAGTTTGTATCACTGTATCCTTTATGGTTTCGGAGAATGTGCTATTGCATAAAAGCTTTCCATTCGAACCAGTGGACTGGTGCCTATATGAATCCAATAAGAAAGAGTCATGAAATTGGAACTAGATCTGGTCATTTTGCAATATCTCCACCATTGGTGGGGAATGTTGCGAGCAAGCTATTCTCTTTTTCAAAAATTTACAAAATTTACAATCAATTGCCAAAGGGCTTAGAGAAACGCCTCCATCTAAAATGTCTTTTAAATTTTTATCTACCGAACTAGAAAAAGTGTTCAATCCTGCTGATATTTTTAATTTTGATTATGATAATACTTTCTTATGGTTAAATAAAAGACAGGATTAATTGTTTTTCAGCAGCATAATTTCTCAAGATTCTATCTTCAATTTTTTAAAATTAAAACTGAAATGTCATGCATTATATCATCTTGTTAATCAACAATGCATACAATCAATTGTTAGTCATGGTTCCCTTTTTTTTACAAAATATTACACTTGAATTATACCTTAAATTTTCCTATTTTTGATGAAGAATCTATCACTCTTTACAGCTGAACTTTCTGATGCTGATAAATTGTACAGTACAACTAATTGCACATATATATATGTGATGTGATATCTTTTTATATTGTACATTTTCTAATTTTATTATTTGATGGAACATGTGTGGTTTGAAACCAAATAAAAATATTCTATTCTAAAAAAAATCGAATTGAACTAAATTTACGCAATATGTTGGCAATTTATTTGTGTCGTTAAAATAGTGTTATAAACGCTCCAGCATCAAGTAAATGCAGCACGACGTTACAAAGTTAGTTTGAGTTCCAGGAAGACTGAGTTAGCACTGTTAGGGGGCCCTTAGCAGAGCCGGTCTAGCGTTCTCTGACAAATGCCGAGTGTAGAGGACCTTTGGTCACTTCCATAAGAGAGCCTCTGAGATGCCTATCCCGGATAATCCATATATGCGGTATGGTCATCTAATTTGGAACACTTAAGTTCCTCTGAACTACCTTTTAAATTACTGTCCTAAAGTCCACTTGCTAACTGCTCTGTATAGTCAATATCTAATAAACCAGCCATAATATTAGGATTAAATTTCTTGAAATTTTTATATTACAGGGATGCGCTGATATCCACAGATGAGAGAACGATACGGTGATGACCTTGAAAACAAATATCCACGTCAATTACGTCAAGCAAATTTGAGATCCTTCCCAATAATGTGAAATTAGAACGATAGATGAAATTGGATCACAATAATTTATTAGCAAAGTGAATTCAGATGGAATCACGCAGTATTCCGCTTGTGCAATTTAGCAACTCAGATAAAACTCCCTTATTAACATTCGACAAGACAAATCAAAAACTTCGACAATATGATCAAAAGAAACTTCCAAAAAATTTCCAATATTTAAAAAAAACACAATATTGTTTTACAAAACCAGCGATAACATCAAATGTCCAAAAATAAAATTGGTTTATTTTATATGAGGAGTTAATTGATTTCCAATAATTTAATTAACCTCCACATTAACCCTCGTGTTTAAGATATTTAACCACATATTATGAAGTCCTCATTCTCCTGTTTCTTGATGACTCTTCCAGAACGAGTTTTAACGTGTTGTGCTTGTACCACACAATTTTTCATTTTTATGTTGAATTGTTCTTTGTCCTCAGTCGTTTAATCTGCACATTTGTTTAACTCTTCCTTTTTCTCGCACACTTTTGAGTCACATCTCACCTCAGCTTCTGGGTACTTCGATGGATACTGTTCCTCAGTCTCCTCCTCCGTTCGTATAAACTGTAGAATGCAGTGATCCGGTGCTACACACTCTACTGTGCCATTTACTTCTATAAATACATTTTTATCAGTCATATGATTGACTTTAAATAGCCCCTTATAGAACGGAGTTAGACAATTCTGTCTTTTCTCGTTAGTTATATATACATTAACTACCAGCTTTAAATCTGAAGATACATAGCATTTAGACTTTGAACTTCTAGTTTTGGTTTGAGCTAAACGACTCATTTTATCTCTCAATGCTTCAACAAACCAAACTACTGAACTAGAAACCCAATCAAGACAACTTGGAGCTTCTATTAACCTCAATGGCTCTCCATAAACAAGTTCTGCTATGGATGTTCCTAGCTGAGCTCTGTATCTGTTTCGCATTGCCAGCAAAACTATGGGCAAATCATGTATCCAACTGGATCAACCAGTGCAAAGTAAAGCAGCCGTCAATTCCCTGTGCAGTCTCTTAACCATCCCATTAGCTCTGGGATTATTAGCACATGTGTGTCTTACTTCTTTCCCCATTGTATTCAATGATCTGATAAATATTTCAGATACAATTTGACTATCACAATCAGTAGTTACCCTTACCGGAACACCATATCGCGACACCCAATTATGCAAGAACATAAGTAAGACTTCTTGAGCTGTCCTGTCCCTCAGAATTGCTACTTCAAACTGACGACTGAAACTATCAACCATAGTGAGTAAATACTTCTGGCTAGAAATTTCGGACATTTCTGCTATATCAATATGTACATGCATAAAACATGCATAAAGGATACTTATCAATGGTTTATGATCAGTTAATATCGTAAATTGATGTCCATCTAGGTAGTGCTCAAAATGCAGCACTGTAGAATAAACCGCTAGTAACTCCTTTCCAAGCGTGTCATATCGCTTCTCGCGATCTTGGAGTTTCCGACTATAGAATCCAATCGGCTTGACTATACCATTATCCCATTGATGTAACACTGCCCCTATGGCTACATCGGAAGCATCTGTGACTATCTCAAACGGCTTAGTCCAATCCACAGGTGTTAATGTGGTTATTTGACTTAACAGATCTTTGGCCCTCTGGAATTTTTCCTTGTCGTCTTGACTAAAATTAATAGGCCAGAACTTCTTGATCGTGCTCCGTTCACGAACTAAATGTCGAGTTAGCGACCCCAAATTTCCAGCTTAACCTGGTATGAAATGACGATAAAAGCTAATCATTCCCAAAAATCTACGCAATTGACGTACAGTTCTGGGTTCTGGCACATCCTTGATTGCTTCTACCGTATCTTCCAAGGGCTTGTTTCCATTCTTGGAAATGGTGTGTTCAAGAAATGTTACAGTAGAGCAACCAATCCTGCTCTTTTCTGGTTTCACTACCAATCCATAATGTTCCAGCTTAGACAAAACAAAGTCGAAGTGCTCCCAGTTTTCCTCCCCAGTTTGACTTTATATAATGATGTCATCTATGTACACTCTAGAAAAGGGACAGTCTTGAAGAACTTCCTCCGTCCAACGCTGGAATGTCTGACTTGCATTCTTCAAACAAAAAGGCATACGTAAAAATTCATGCGATCCTTCTCCAGGGAATGGCACTGCTGTGAGCAGTATAGATTCTGCCTCCATAGGTACTTAATAGTACGCCTTCTGCAGATCTAACGTTGTATATAACTCATACCCTATTATATCCCTGAGCAAGGTACTCCGGTTCGGTAGAAGATACGAATCACCTTTCGTTACCGAGTTCAATAGACGATAGTTACCACAAATCTTCCATTGGCCTGGTTCAGGTTTGGGAACAACCACTATTGGAGATGCAAAGTTAGAATTTGAACGCCTACAAATTCCTTCTTCTCTCAACCGCTTAAATTCTTCAATAGCAATCTGCTGCTTATGTTGTGCTAACGGTTGAGCCTTCGGCGAACAAGGTAGTGGTTCCACCAACTCGATTTGGTGTTCTATGCCTGTCTTTAAACCCTTGCGCTTAGCATTGAATGACAGAAACACGGCCAGGTGTTTCTCGATGGCATCCACCAAGTCATCGGCGACGACGGGTGTGGGTAGTCTTATTGACCTAACTACTGAGGTTCCAGTCTCAGCATAAGTCACTATACCAGTGCTTTGTCCAATGGTCCTAGATTTTGGATCTAAAGCGTGATTAAAATGGATCAAAAAGTCCATCCCAATGATGTTATCCTTTATATCCGCGACCAGAAAATTCCACGTAAATGGAGATTTCTGCCCCAATGTCACTGACAATTCTTTAACTCCCTTAACCTCAATTGGACTTCCATTAGCAGCCCATAGCTGGTAATCGAATGTGGGGCTATCAATTTCCACCACATCAGATCGAACTATGCTCACCTCTGCATCCGTGTCTATTAAGAAATTTAAGCCGCTAAGTTCATCAGTTATAACGAACTTATTGTTGCTATAACCAGCAACCTCTTTAAGATTACCTGCCAGCCGAAATCTAACAGATTTACGGACTGTATTACCGCGCGTCTCTTCCATCGAAGCTTCCGAACCTAACTTCGATGATTTTAGTATGCCACGAATATGCATACCTTTGAGCCTTGCATGCGCAACCCCCCCCTACGTCTCCTATTTGCGGGGGCTTCATTAGTTTTCCGACAGCTTCGACCAGGCTACAGGAAGACTACTTCCTTTCCATCGGGGACCACCCAACTTTGGAAACGTGCATCTCCCCTCCTGACATTTTCCAAACTTGGCGTATTTGCGATGCGATATGCACCACTCGCGTGGTCCTTGTACACTCTCACGCGATTCGCCTCTCCAATGCTTGGAATTTGAACATTGACTCCGAGAATTTACCCTACTTCTGTTGGAACTTTCCTTATTGTTTTTTATCCAACCCACATCCCTGCGGAGGGTACTTAATTCATTCTCTATGGTCAGGAGTCTCTCTGAGATGTGTCTGAGTTGCTGCTCCAGGCGTGAATCTGCGGTTACTGCATACACCTTAGGTTCCACCTGACGATACACTTTGTCCAACCCTTTGAGCTTCTTGGGCCACTCTAGTTCCAATGTATCATATATATCCAAGGTGGCTCTTAGTCTAGCAGGCAATTCTGCTACAAATATACTATTTATATCTTCCTCAGATATATCAACCCCGATGGATTTTGAAATAAGTCTATCATAAAATTGAGATGGAAGTAGATTTGCCATCTTTTCCTGACGTAATAAGTCAGTCATCCGTTCAACCCTCTTGGGTTGATATCGTCCAAGGAGTTCTTCTACTAGAAGCTCAAACGCATTTTCTGGCTCATTCTTAGTAACAAAATTCCTGAGTCTAAACAGATTCTTCTTTAATGGCTCAGGTAAGCACCACCAGGCCGAGGCAAACCTTTTTATAGGGTCGGTCATCCGTTTTAAATTAAAATAAAATTTTGCTTCTTCGACCCATTCAGAATGGTTGTCTGGTCTGTACATGGTGAGCTTAACATTGCTATCCATAGAATTGCGGCAAAAACGATCATCTACATCATATCTTTCCGCATAAAGGATCCTGGCGCAGTCGCCATTTATTGTAGAGGTCCTTTGGTCATTACCATAAGGGTGTCTCTTGGATGCCAGACCCGGAAAATCCATATATGCGGAATGATCATCTATCTTGGAACACTTAAGTTCCTCTGAACTATCTCTTAAGCTACAATCCTTAAGTCCGCTAGCCAACTGCTCTGTATTCTCAGTATTTAATAAACCAGACATGATATTATTAAATTACTTGCAATTTATATATTATATTAAATAATAAAGCTTACCCGGATACGTTGATATCCACAGGATACTGAATCGGAATGATTGAGACCCAAAGCAAATTTCTGGTTCTTTTCGCTGATAATTAAAAAGATCAAATCAACAAGAAGATTATAATGTTTTATTCACAAAGAGTCGGAGATGGAACCACGCAGTGTCCCGCTTGTGCAATTCAGCAACTCAGTTCAAAAACTCTCTCATTTTCCTTCGACAAGACAAGTCCAAAACTTCGACAATATGAACAAAAGAACTTCCAAAAAAATTTACAATATTTTTCAAAAATTACAATATTGTTTTACGAAACCAGCGATAACATCAAATGTCCAAAAATAAAAATTGATTTCTTTTTATATGAGAGGTTAATTGGTGTCCAATAATTAATTTAACCTCTACACATGTAATGTTACAGAATCAACTGGAATCTTTTTAGAGATTTAAGCATACTGATTGATTATGAAAATTTTTTATATCATGAACACTGACAAATTTGTTTCCTCTGTTTTAACGTTATTATCTGATATATTTCAGGCATCTACGTTTACGAATATTATACCTAAGCGAATCAATAGTACATTATTTAAACTAAGAATTAAACGAGATAATATAATGATGTGTAGACTTTTCAAAAGTATTTAAAAAATGAGGTTAGATTTTATTTATAAAGAAATTAATTCATCAATGCCGATAATCCATCAAAGATCAGAATGAATTATTTTGGCCAAACTGATGAGTAATCCTGAACTAGGATACAAAATCCTCACAGGATACTGTAAATATAGGAAATAAAAGCATATTACCTGTGGATAAAACTGAGTATGAGATTTCTCTGTGAATTGGATGAAGCATTTGGCGATTTGATATGTAATCCACAGAATGAAAGCTATTTCATGGATCTAACAGATTCTTCGGGAGACCAGGAACCAGGACTCGTTATTGACAGTGATGCATTGATAAAATTAATGTTAAAAATAAAATTAAAAAAACT
>JAQBSW010012719.1:0-15962 GCA_029291075.1 Eudiplozoon nipponicum
GTTAATAACAGTTATTGTCATTAAATAGGCGCACGTCACGCATGTGCATGCGCATTTGTATACAAACTAAAAAGATTCAGTCAGATATAATTAATAAAAATATACGTACATCTAAATAATACAGTAGTCAATAGATATTAATATACCCTTTGCATGAGTCAGATCAATTCCTTATTCTAAACATTCAAAATAGTGTATTATTAGAATGATCTCAATAGGTAGGCTGTGGGAGAAAGACATAAAAATCGAATTCAATAAGTAAGAAGCTTTATTAAGATATGAAATAAAATAAGTGATGGTTAGACAAGAAAAATTTGAAAATTATTTAAATAACAAATAAGCAGAATATTAAAAAGGACAAAAAGTCCTTTAGTAAGCGTTCAAATCACTAAGAGTTTTAAAATCAAACGAGTAGTTAGGGGTAAAATTCAGAAATGCTATATTCTCAATGATTGATCAATCCTTAATTGAATAATAAGCCCAGTAATAAGTCAGTCTTAATCCGATTTTCTTAATCGTTTATTGGAGCTAGTTTCAGTTTATAATCCATGAAATCGTCTTTTCCTGCCATTAGCTAATGCGATATTCCAAATCAGACCTAAATTTTTTCAACGGCTGTTTTATTCATAATATTATCCCAAGATTTAATATCGATAGACACTCTAATCAATCTCGTCACACAATTACGATTATATATTGCTATACGTTTACAATCATCCCAGTTGATAGTGTCCCGTCTCCACTACATTACGAGCAGTATCAGATTTATCAATATGTCCATACTTACATGCAGTTATATATTCACTAATTTTTACCTTGATTGGGTGCATGGTCTCTCCAACATACGTGAGACAACAACCGTTGAATGGGATTTCATACACTTCTGATGTTTCCAAGGGCTCAATCTTACCGTTTTGGTTAGAAAGCAGTATCTAGTGAAAAGGACTGTTTTAAAACGGTCCTTATATTTATTTTAAAGCTATTGATTCTACTTTCCTCCTTAATATAGAGTTAGGTAATACCATGACCTTATTCTCTTCCTCCTCCTTATCCGCTTGTATGTACCTCAAATTAGGAATAAATATTCTTACGACATCCATGATTTTTGCATTTATTAAATGAATACGATAAGCATTAGCCCTGAATATATCGCACAGTCTACCTAATTCTAACCTCCTATGCTCTATATCGATTAATCTAAGGCTTCTTAATGTCAATGTCTTTAAGATACCGATTTTCATACGATACGTGTGATTGGACTTGAAATAAAAAAGGATTCCATAATAAGTATTCTTTCCATAAATATCTATTTCTAATTTCTGACAATTTCTAATTAGTTTGACACCCAAAAATGGTAATTCACCTGATGATTCCCTTTCCAAGTAAACTGAAGTTCGCCCATTCGATTAGTTAAATTTAAGAAATTAACCATTTCATTATCACCATGGCTCCAGATCATTAATGTCATCTAAGAAACGTAGGTACAATTTCGGTTTCAGATTATTTTCCAAATAATGCATAAAGAAATTTGCCATTAGGACCGAAAAAGTTTGTACCATTGGAACACCTCGAATTTGTTTATAAATCCTTTCCTAAATTTAAAATAAGTAGAGAACATACATATACACATCATCTCCATGACGTGTCCAATCGTCATTTTACCTATTTCCAATATTGAGGGTTGATCAACTAGGAAACGTCGAAAACAATCCAGGGCTACTGGTAACGGTATATTCACTCACTAATCTATCCTTTTCATCTAGTACACATTCATCAATAAGTTCATCCAACTGATATGAGTTTACAATCTATGATCTAAGAAATATGAATATTTTTTTATTCTATCACACAAAAACATAGAAATTTGATACATTGTAGAGTGTTGGACATTTACAATAATCCTTAATGGATTACAAGTCTTGTGCACTTTAACTAAATCATACAGTATTGGTGCAACTGTATCTCGTTGTATGAAAGTGTTACAATGTGCCGAATCCGATTCATCACTAGAAATCATATTATTGATTAATAATTTTACTTTCCCTTGTAACCTATCCGTTGGGTCTTCTGTTATTTTAGTGTATATTTATGCATTACGAAACTGTTCTAGCATTTTAATATGATAATCGGATTGATTCATCAGAATTGTAGCTCGTTATTTATCCGCTTTTAGACACATATTATCATTTGATAATAACTCCTTTCTGAGACGTCGAATTTCATAGTTTGGCTTTACTGTATCCTCTTAGTGCGTTGAAATCGAGGCA
This sequence comes from Eudiplozoon nipponicum, assembly GCA_029291075.1. Lineage (NCBI taxonomy): Eukaryota > Metazoa > Platyhelminthes > Monogenea > Mazocraeidea > Diplozoidae > Eudiplozoon > Eudiplozoon nipponicum. Next base: position 2,268 of record JAQBSW010012719.1, read on the forward strand.
ACTTCTAATTCAAATGTCATCCTACCCTTATCTGAGAGAAGTTGTGTCGTTTTAATAGCCTCTGTAATAACCTCATTTATAACCGATCGTTCATTAGAAATAGCCATGCTTAAACGACAGGTAAGTAGCTCAACTTGATCCCTCTTAAGATTTACTGTTGATAGGTTTACCATTCGAATATTTACAATTAAATTACTAATTGCTTGGGGTCTATAAACTCCCAAGTCCGCTAGTTTTTTATCATATCTAGTTCTTAAATTTCTTATTTCTCTATTGCGGGCTTTATCACTGAAATCCTCAATGCATTTAAAATCATCTGCGTGCAAAAGAGAAGTTAACATCGATAAGTATAATCTTACGTTTAACTAAAGCACGAATGAAAGTTTTTATAATATTTATACAAAGGTTATGCTATAAACATTCAACTTAAAATTTAATTTAAAACGAAAACATTTAGGAATAACATCATGTTTTAAACAAATACTTAAAAAGGAAATATTTGACACTTGTCTCACGAGTTGTTGTTTCACCAGTGTATATTTATTATACCATTTAACGGCGTTGCAGCTATAATTCCATGCTAAATGTTTCTTGAATGAAGATTGTTTTTGCGAACCTGGATTAATTGAAATTACCTGATCTGCGTTTTGACTAACGCAGCTTTCATTGTTCCAGTAGTTATATTCTTCATTCAAGTTTTTCTTCATTCAAGAAACATTTAGAATGTTTTATATTTCCCATCTCCCCCTTTACATAAACATAGTTTATACGTTGAATTCACAGTAATTGAGGTAAATGTGTTCAGGATTCGGTTTCATATGCGTCTTTGCTGTTTTAAAACATGTGCCTGAATGCAGTTTATTCAATTTAGAGTAAAATCATTTAAAATCCTGGAAAAGCCCATGGTATATTTATAACCAAGAGAAATGGAAGATATTAAAACATTTATCACAATTTTACACATAACGGAGAAATATTTGCTGCTTTCAAATCTACTATCAAAGTTTGCTATTAACAAATGGTTTATGGACACTTACGAAAGTCATACGCTAGTTCTGGCCAACCTAGTGACAATTAGGTGCGAATATGTCTTCAGTATAGACTAATTATTGGGTAAAACAGAAATTGACATTTATAAAACAGACCGGATTCGTATTTTGGACGCTTATAATGTACATGCCCAGGATTTCAGTGGGCGAGGATTCAAGCCGGAGGAATTTGCTTCAGAATCGTGCAACGCGTTAACTACGCTAAAGAAGCTCTGCACTGCATCTAGTTTCCAATTGTTTTACAACTCATGTGTTTTGGTCAGACTTTTATAAAAGTGGAACTTATCCGGCATTGCTTTCAACCTAGAGCTGTAGCTAGTCAACCTCGAGCTGTCATTGTAGACCAGATACCATGAAACCTAGGAAATAGGTATTGAATTAATAGCAAGATATTACAACATACAGGCTCTCAGTATAATGTTTAAAATGCGTAAGATAACAAATACAATCCATCAAGTAGACCAGTTTAGTCCTCATTGGACACCCATCAAGCACTTTCCAGAACTAACGCGGCGTGATTTGAAATAGTCATTTGCTTCAGAGTCTGAAAAATTCTTCCATAACTAGGTGATTGTGAATTTCAAGTATGTTTAGATAAGGATATTTTCCCTTTACGCGAGACATGTTTCATTCAAATGCAACAGCGTATTTCGACAATTCGAATAATGTTGGCTAGATTAACTGACTATTTATCAAACTGAAATTTTTCTTTCTTGATTGATAAGAGATGTTAACGAAAAACGAATGGGAATATGAAAGCGTTTTCACATCATTGGCATTCTTCTTAATAACCAAACGCTCTAACCATTTTTGATAATATGAAGCCTGTTTTTGAGATTTCACTTTAGAGTAGGCTGACATATTTAAAATTATACTAGAAGCATACACTTATCAAGAACCAGTTTACATTCTGATAAGGAATACCGAAAAAATGAGGCACTTCGTCCTATAAGTATTACTTCTACGACTATTGTTTTATAATCAAGATTTTTACATGGCAACATTTTAGTTTTTTGACAATCGCGTCAGTACTGACCAGGACTTACAATAGGACTCAAACGATTAGAATTCCATTGAGTTTGTCGCAATCCTACCGAGACAAATGTAATTTCTCTAGTTTCGAACATTCTGCCAGTTTGAGCATGAAATGAACATTGCCATCTTGTATATGATAGTTTCAACTGGAGAAGAATAATTTTATCTATGGATATTTTATACGTAGTCAACTTGTATGTGTATTTAAGAGATCCAGAATTTGCGATTAAAGCTCCTTGATTTTCGGGAGCACTGGTTTAAATCATCTTCGTAATCAAATTGTACACATACACAACATGAATTATGTGAATACAAACGCATGCGTTTTGATCTGCAGAGATCATCAATTACGCAACCGGTTGAATGGAGCCAAAATAATAAACTACTTATAATCTGTTCTGCAGACCATACGGGATGAAACATTTAAGCTAGCAAATACCTTGACATATTTGTATCTGTTAGGTATTTTCTTGCGTGTGCGCTTACGCGTACGTGTGTACAAGGATGAATTAGTAGTACTTAATCTTTATTAAGTTTGTTACCATGTTTATGTAGATTAAAAGCGATTTAGGGTTAGCGTTGACTTCGGTACAATTTTTACTAATTATAAATTTTCTGTAAATATTTATGCTTACAAGCATGCATGCTTGTAAGCATAAAACGAATTTTCTCACATTCAAAATGAAACAGACGGGATAGATTTAAATGAAGATTGGCTGTATTGAATTGTTTTATTATGTTATGTTGAAACCAACCGCGACTTCTCCGAACAGTGAATCCATTAAATTTAGCGATCTCAATTTTCCGCAACGCGAATTTACTCCAATAGTTGAAGGTGTGATGTTCCAACTGCCAAACTGACCAAATATGGCTCAATCAAATTACTTACATTAAATTTCGTCCATCGATTATTTGCTATTCAATTTTGAAGTACTTTTGATAACAGACTAACTCAACATATCAGATCAAGTTCAATGTATGCAAGACTGCTAGAGGTGAGAGCCGCATATCTAAATTTGATTTCCATATATATTCAATGCGGTTGGAGACTCGATAGTCAGTTTTGCTGTCACTCTGACATATGATATCAGAAGGTTTGAAATGTACAAAGTTAGAAATATGGTAGCTCATAAGTGTTCACATCATGTTGTTAAATACAATAGGACTAGCTACTCTTAAGCAATGCAAACTTGATTTAAAGATCAACAATAGTTTCCATTTCTCAAGATAGAACTTTGAGTTCCAGCCTTGACTTTTTCATATTTGTAAATGGTTGACCTAGCCGACATGACGAATACAGTCACTGTTTATAGGTCGCATTGATAAAATAATTTTGGCTTTGAAGTCAGTCCAAATATTATATTGTTCTGGAAATACTTTCACTTCTAAGCACAACCAATTTTGAGGCCAGAACAAGAGCTGAACCGCTCACTATTTAGTCAATTACGTGATAATGTCATAGGAATGCTGACCATACATGTTCATTCAATTTCAATGCCATTTAGGCTAAAACATGAAATTGTAAACAGATGTAGAAACACCACGAGTGGATTTGCTGAAAAAGGGGGTGTTCAGAAATAGTTGTAATTCTCAATTTTGGTGAACATTAGCCTACATTGGAATCCATCCAGTGAGAATTGGACCAGTGGAAAATAGCTCAATTTTTGGCTTATTTAGTATTAGGTTACCAGAACAATAATCGCATTTGCAATTGCAAGTGCATTACTCGTTGTAGCTTATCAAATGGAGAGACATTCAAATTAAGAATTATTTAATGTTTGGATTTAAGCAGCCCTCAATGTATTGGTTCAACCATTTTGGTCAGACAATTAAAGCTTTAACGAAATAAGTTTTATCTCAATAAACTTTCCCCGCTTTGTGTGTAGTTGTGCATTTACATCATTATATTTAGCGTATCCACGAGTTTCTTTCGTGGGTGGTCGATTAGCACTCTCAGTTTCACAATTATCCGATTGATCCACATTTCTAAGTACGCGATCAGTACGGTTTCGTAATGACTGAGTGCTAATTCGTCACATCAATCCGATGGCTGATTAAAGTTTCGGTACCTAATTTCCAGTGTCATCTACAGAAACCTACTATACTAAAAACACAATATCAGATTGATACGTTTGGTGAAAATTCAAATAATTCCCAATTGCCTAGAAGCAGTTAATTTCAAACAATTAATATTCCATTGTCAAGGAAATTAACATTTTTTGAAAAATTTTTCCACGTTCTCAAAAGCCGAACGCGGTTAATAACACCTTCTACACGGCGCATCACTTTCAAGGTGGCCTTCTAGCGTAAACACGTCCAACGGTTCCCGTTAGTAACTGAACGGCTAAATACCTTCACGTACGTTTTAATTTACATTTGGCCTATGTACAATGTGATCAATTAATAAATAATACATCCAGGTCCATTTTAAGCATATCCACGTACATATTATGACTCTCATGTGCAAATATCATAAGGAAATTTTATCAGGTACGAGAACCGTTTTCTTCTAAATTTCTCAATAATCGAAATATTAGAATATTACCTAATGCACACAGAATATATATATATATATATATATATATATATATATCATGAAAGACAAAATAAAAATAAGTATAAAATGGAGATGTTATGTGAAGTAAGGGAGCGACTAATCTGTGATGGACCGCAAATAAATTATTTGTTGATTCTTTATTTCACAATCATTCCCCGCTTGAACTTGATGTTTGTTTTCCTCTTCATTAATTATTCATTCATAGAATTTTTAGAAGAAAAAAAGAAAAGAAGGCTCTTGTATTTGATAAAATTTAATTTCATCATTGCCTATGGGAATTTACCTTTGACTTTTAATAAAGCACGCATTCCACAAGAATATTTTACACATTAAAAATTCGCATATTCTTGAGACATTTTAGATAGGAGAGATAGAGTTAATTGATCGTAACGATTTGCTAACATAATTTATGTGATGAATAATTTACGATTTTGTCACTGACTTCACAAACGCTGGTCATGCACAAACGAATGCACATTTGCAATTGTGACCATTTGGTCAAATATTTTTTGCGCATTCTCATAAATTACACGCTTTTCTCTACTTGGAAGATTCTGCGTATTTATATCGGCTGATATTAGGGTATGGAGTTGTTTTCTATTATTATAATTACTGCATCGCTTGCTATGGGCCATCTTAATAGGAAAGTTTATCAAAGTCCATTGGAAATTGAAGCTTAGTTTCGCTAACTTATGTATAAGAACTTCATTAAAATGATGTTTTCCCTTCAAACCTAAGTCTTATTCTCAGAAAGCTCTCTAAGAATCCAATAATTAGTGCATTTACATCATTTAAAACACCCAAACAGGATTTTGGTGGTTGGTATATTCCGAACAGTTCGTTATATTTATCGTTTTCAAATGCCTTAGTTTAAGAGTTTTGTTGCTTGAATTCTGGTCAAAGTGGTTTCATACCCACATAAATGTACATTATTATAAATCAGCAAGAGATTTAAACTTCAAATCTACTAGTTATAGAATTCACAAATCATTATATATATATATATATATAAATTCAGATTAACTTATTTACATTTATACTGATGTATTAAGAATGTCGCGTGAGTGTATTAAAATGTCGTACAGTAACTTACCTTGAATTCTGAAAAAAATATTACTCCTTCCGGGTGCCTCAATGTCTGGCAAACTATATTCCTATTATGCAAGTATGTATTAGGTTTTGCGAACCTAGTAACAAATTAGTTCAGTTGTGACCAGAAGGATAAACCAAAGGCAGCATGAACGGAAAGTATAATCTCATGCACATTCGTTTCGTGCTTACTGGCGACTCATCAGTAGGAGCCGGTATTACGCCCTTTAACCACTAAATATTTGGTAGAAGAATGTGGAATAATAGGACGGTACAATCTCCTAGACGAATGTGTAAACCTGTAATAGTGAAGCTAACGTAATCTGAAACCACTTTTCTAAACTTTTATTAACTCTGTATTGGCTACATCATACATTAGAACACAGCTCAGCCCATTTTTTCATCTAAATCTCCGTTGATTGTCGGTGCTTTAAGCATTTAATGCTAAATTTTCGTCGCCTAGCATCTGATTCGTCATAATTGATAATCTCACTGTCAATCTTTGAATCCCGAATTAGGAAAATTTTTTATGATAAATTACGAAGTTTCGTTGAGAACAACCAAATCTTCAGATTTCTGTCAAACTGCTTCAACGATTTGCTACACAGGCTTCGCTTACAAATTGCTCATTTGCGTTTTTTATATAAATTTTCATAGAAAACATGTCGTACATTTATATTTTATTGTGAGAATAAATTTTAATCTCAATATTTTCTCATATGGGCTTTAATTTTCTTAGTTTTTTAAGCATGTTTCTTCTTAACTGCAGTAAACTACGCCTTATAAAAGGTTGATTGTAATCTACAAATAAACTATACTTCGAATGTTTTAGATAATCCACAAATAGCTAATTTACAAAATATTCTTCTATTAGTCGTCTAAAAATCTCTTCCGTATACTTTTTTATTGTAGGTTATTTGATATTTTTTGAAATAAAATAAATTTCAATAATTATTATTCTTGCGATCTCGTACTAATAACGGATTATATTAAGCAAGGATATATAAATGAGTAAAAACAGCAAAAATATTGAACTAAATGACATCAGTTGTATAGGCAGTATAGAAATCGAAATAATGTAAACCAGTAAATAATCATTCAATTAAATGAAATAAATGCAGCATTCCACTTTCGATTAAATGCTATTTTTGAACAAAGTTTGAATAAATAATTGCTTCTGATTATCTCACCTGATGGATGAACAGTGCTCTGCCCGTCGCAGAAATAAACTTGATACATGTCATATCATAAACATATACTCACTTGTGCTTAACACGCCACACTTAAGCATGTTTGGTAATTAAATCGAGATCTCTAGCTGATTACATTCTACTTTTAAACTTGGCTAACCACTCATGTCATACCTACATGACTTTCTATCCAACCGATCATGGAGTTAATCACGACCCTTATCTACTGTTAGGTTACCCATTGAAGCGATGCTGCCCAGAAAATTTAGGTTGATACTAAAAAAATTAAACTAAAAATGTTCAATTTACAAACGTTTTCTACCATTGACCGAGTCATGAACAGTGCGCAGACAAGTTGGAAGGGTAATCAGGATCTGAGAATGGCCACACATCCAATGACATGGCATCATGTCAGATAGGGATGGATATTTTGAACTTTAGATCTAAAGGTATGCCATATAGGCTCCACGTAAAGTAAAGGCCAACCAAGAAACGTTAGTTAGTAATTAACTGTAATTAATTAAATAAAGGGTGAAATTTATAAGGAATGTATTCTGGATAATTGATTAACCAGTAATTAGATAATAATCCCACTAATAAACCAGTCTAAATCCGATATTCCAAATCTTTTGCTGGAGCTTGTTTTTGATACTTATTTGCGCATTCGCTTTTTCATACAATTAACTAATTCTGTATTCCAAATCCAACCTAACGATTTTTTCCACAGTTTTTTCATCCAAAGAATCATCTCAAGGTTTGATTTCTATCAATTCTCTAATCAATCTCTTCATCATATTACGACTACATATTGCTATGCAAATGTAATTATTCCAGTAAATATTATGCCTGGTCTCCTCTGCACGACGGACAAGAGCAGATTTTGAAATATGTCCACACTTACATGCAGTTCTATTTCCTCTTTTTGATTTTATTTGGCGTATGGTCTCCTAAACATACCTGCAACTACTATCATTGCATGGGATTTCATATACACTTTGTAATTCTTAGATTTCAAAATTTTCATTTTAGTTAGGGAGTCTAGTGCCTAGGGTAACGTAGGTCATTAAAATAGTTCTCATACTATATTTGAAAGCTATTGAATATTATTTCTTGCTTAGTTTTCATTTACCTCAAATAAGATCAATTATTTCTTACGAAATCTATTATTACATTAAGGATGTAACCATTAGCCGTGAATATATCACACAATCTGCCCAATCCAAACTTCCTATGCTCTTTTATTATAATCAAGTTTGCAATCTTGATATAAGCAACTGACCCATTAATTACTTACATATGTCAGTATAAAATAAGAATTGTATAGTGTAGAAAAGTAAATTCATCCAGTAGACCGATTTCGTCCTTATTTGGAACTCATCATGTACTGGCCAGAAATTGCTGTGGACAGGGCTCGAACCTGGGCACGCCTGCTTCGGAATCGGGTGCTCTAATTACTGAGGTACCCTGACGCACACTGCACTACACACAATTTTCAGTTATATACTAACTAATGTAACTTGGTTAGTCAATTTTTCTTTTAGGTGGAGCTCATATGGCACGCTTTTAGACCCAAAGTTCCAACTAACTATCTCCTTTCTGTCATTACTGAACAGACACAACACTGTCTGTTAATCTAAGGCTTCGTTTTCTAATGAGTTTAAGATGCCGATTTTCAAAGGATGCGGGTATTTTGACTTTAAACTATGAATGATTCCCGAGCAAGAATTCTTCCTAAAAATATCTCTTTCTAATTTCTTACCATTTATAATGAACTTATCATTAAAAAAATTTTAATGCACCTGATGATTCACTTTTATCGGTAAATTGAAGATTGCTCATTAGATTAGTTAAGTTTAATAAATTTACCTATACATGGTTCCAGATCAATAACATGTCATCCAAGGACCATAGAATTAATTTTGACATTAGTATTATTATCCAAAGGATTATTTGCGGAATATTGCTTCAAGATGTTGGTTATCAGTGCAAAAAAATGTTGTCACATTGGGAAATCTATAATTTGTTTATAAAATTGTTTACTAAATTTGAATAAGAAGAGGACATACACATACACATCTTCACTATATCGTGTCTAACCGTAATTTTACTTCCTCCTAATATTTATGAGTTATCAACTAAGAAACTTCGAAAACAACTCAGGGCATCAGATACCAGCATATTTGTGCACATAAATACCAAATCTAAACTCACCAATTTATCATCTTCATTTAGTAAATATTTACCAACAATTTCAACGAACTGATACGAGTATACCAATGCATGGCCTAGGAAATAAGAATAGGAATTTAGAAATAGTATATGTTAGGGAGTATTTGACCTTGACAATAATTCTTAACGGATTACGAGATTTTTACTTTTTAAATAAAAAATACTATGGATGCAACTGCAGCTCTTTGAGCGAATTCAATTCCTCAATAACAATCATATTATTGATTAATAATTTTACTTTCCCTTGTACTCTATCAGGTAGGTCAATTGTTATTTTCTTTTTTCAGCATTACACAATTGTTCCAACATTTTGTTTTTTTCCGGTATGATTGACTCATCAAAATCGTGGCTACTTATTCTTCGCTTTTACATAAATAACATCATTCGATATAAACTCATTTCTGAGACATTGAATTTCATAGTTCGGCTTGAACTTATCCCCGTCGTGTATTCAAACGATTGAGACAACGTCTAATTCGAATTTCACATAATCCTTATCTGAAAGAATTTGCGAGGTTTTCACAGCCTCATTAATGACCTCATTTCTATCTGACATTTCATTTGAAATAGCTTTATTAAATCAACTATTAAGCATTTCAACTTGATCCAACTTAAGATTTATCAAGGCAATTCATCAAGTCTGGATGGCAACCGTGATTAATTTAGTTGTTATCACCGCCCGTGCCACCAATGTTCATTTGAATAATAACTTTGGTGTTACTTTGTATTGCGACTTGTCAGATACAGTTGATTATATCTTACCTGATTTACGGTGGTTAATATGAATGATGGTGAAGCCTTCGAAGGGAAGGGAAGAATCATCACGCAGCAACCATTTGGAAATGGGGATAAATCGATTGTTTTCAAAACTGATAGTGCAAATTTACAACACACGAAAGAAAACTGTGGAAACTGTAAATGTGATGATTGCACTGCGCTACCCCGTAGAATAATTTTCAAGAGATTTCTGACAGTAATTTGATAATAAGCTCACAAATAAGCCAGTCATTATCCCAAGTTAGCTTCAAATTCTGATTCGTGAAATCGTCTTTAACTACCAGTAGCCAATGTTGTATTCCATTTAAGGTTCACTTAGTTGGATGAGCATCTGATAGTATTACTATTTTGTTTACGACTGGTTATGTAAAATGGGATTTGTGTTTACTTCAAGCTCGCAAACCTGACTTAAAGAATTGTTACCACCACCCGCGCAATCAATGATTATTTAATTTTATTACCTATATAAAGATATATATATATATATATATATATATATATGGGGCGAAAGCTACAAACAATTAATGTTCGTGGCTGCATAGAAATTGTGCAGCCGACATTTATAGTCAAGTGTAATGTCTGCGAGACTACTAGAGGTGAGAGTCGCATATATAAATTTGTTTTTAGATATATATATGCAATGCGGTTTGATCGTCGCCAGTCAATTCACCGTCGTAGTCTGGCAGTAGTTTTACCATGTTTTCCAACGACTAGTTAAATAAAGTGTGATTGACATGCACATACACACACTTGACACACAATTGTATAGTGAAAGATCAGTCATATGTGTACAGGATATGGCTAGATGCAATTAAACACTTGCTTCATTATTATAATCAAAGTTGCGGTCTTGATATAAACACCTGACCCATTAATTAATTACATATGTCAGTATAAACCAAGAGTTGTATAGTGTTGAAAAGGCAATTCATCCAGTAGACAGGTTTCGTCCTTATTCGGAACTCGTAATGTACTGGCCAGAAGTTGCCGCGGATAGGACTCGAACCTGGGCACGTCTGCTTCGGAATCTGGTGCTCTAACCACTGAGCCATCCTGCCGCACATTAGTTTGTGCTCTAAAACTAGTGATGATTGGTAAACTGAATATGGCAAACTTAAAAGGTTGCAGTAATATATTCAGGAAGCAAGACAACTGGAATTCAGCCAATGTTAATCAACACACAGATTTTGTAAATTTAATCATTATTTGATAAATAATTTTATGTTGAGTTATTCTCAAATCTGCGTTGTACTCGAAAAGCTATGACAGAAGAATATTTCGAATCACGTTAATATTCACCAAAATCTGTGGCCACTGTATTGGCAAACAAAAATTTTATCAAGAAAATTATCTGTAAAGCATTCTTCCAAATACGTTCCATGAACATGTTCTATATAACATTGTTACAGCTGTGTTTCATCCCAAAAAAATTTAATTTATGTAGTACAATCCGATTTACTTGAGTCAATTCAGTTGAATTCGTTCAGTTGTAACGGTTTTATCCTTAATATGCTAAAAAGGTAGACGGGGTTCAATCTGTTCGGCGATATCGGTTGAGCGCTTTGCTTGCAAACTTCATGGAAAGCATGAATCAAATTATATATATTTTCGCCAATATGGTTGGTTACAGATACGTCGTCCATCACGTAGTTCGATGGACAAGCGGTATCTCAACGATTGCACATTTCCTTACTAAAGTAGACCAGCAGTTTTATCGTTTAAACGATTGGCAATTGAGCAAAGTCTACGCTAAGATCAAATATAAAATAATATGGAGTGCGCTATTAGAACCAGATTTCTTGTCACCACCACATTTCCCTTTCGTTATTAGCTCCTATTGAAAACCATATGCTTTCTATCGTATCTACTTCGAAGCAGCATCTGACTACACTTTTACATAGAGATCACTGGCTTGTCGACAAAATAATGTTTCATACTGAATCTCTAATAGTTTCTTCACAATTTACTTCACTGTTACAGAGATCCAGCTGTCTGTTTTGCCTAACGGCATATAGTGGAAAGGACTTTCATGCAGATCACACGATTTCCCACTCAGATAGTAACCTGACTGTTAGATTTATGCCTCTTTTATAATATAAGCATAGGTAAGATAATAAGCGGTAGGTTTTTGGGTGCATCATTTGTGTTAGGCTCACTCATTCTGGCATAGAACATTTCCCGTGAATCACGTCATGTCTATCACTTTTTCCGTTGTGATGTTTCACCGAACCCCGTTAAAGAATTCTGTTTTTTTTTAAATTTTGGCATAGATATTTGCTCGATGGCTTGCGGTACTACCGTTGCAAATTTTCTGCAACAGGAGGCGTTAATGAATTTATTTTTGCATGAATAATCTATAATGGTGTTTCGAACGAGGTTATTATTGGTAGAGGTAAATGTATTTCCTCCTACCATATTAAGACAGCATTGATGTGCATCCGGGGTCCTTTACGAAAATCAAATGCCTACCACCTTCAGTCTAATAGCATAGCTATAGGAATTCTTAGGAGATTTGATACCGCTTTTGTTGTCTTGACCATTAGTGGTATATTGATCGAAAAATCTACCTTAGTGCTTCTCGAAATGCGATCTTGTGTACGAAAATCTATTCGTACGTTTAAGTAACGAATGCTGCCCAGCCAGCTCCACTATTTCAACATTTTAGGATAAAAAACAAGAGCTTCTAATTATCGATTAAAAATCAATAATATGTATGCCAGTAGGTCGCGACATATCACGTTTACAGTCGTTGTCCATACGCCAATAATAATTCAAATAATTGACCTAGTTCGAAAAGATGCTGTGGTGGCATTACTGATAAAATAGCATCACTTTAAGGAGCAGGTCTTACTCGAAAATCGACAGTTTCCTTGCATTTTAGGGCGTGACAGCTACATTGCCTGTATGCATTAGGTGTTGCGAACCTAGTAACAAATTAGTTCAGTATTGACCAGAAGGATAAACCAAAAGCAGCATGAACGGAAAGTATAATCTCATGCACATTCGTTTCGTGCATACTGGCGAATCATCAGTAGGAGCCGGTATTACGCCCTTTAACCACTATATATTTGGTAGAAGAATGTGAAATAATAGGACGGTACAATCTCCTAGACGAATGTGTAAACCTGTAATAGTGAAGCTAACATAATCTAAAGTCAACGACAATGCGAATTCAATGCTAACTCACACTATATAATATATATACCGAGTCTGTAAAGGATACTAACACTATGGCTATTGTATTTGTAACCGATACCAACATTATTGTACCGAAAAGGTACATGGTACTAACACTATGGTTACCGAGTCGGTACATGATACCAACCTGATGGATATCAATTTATGCTATAGTTCACCGAAATTGAGAATTAAAACAATTTCTGAACACCTGTTACTCCAGTAAATCCATACACTCTGGCCTTGATCGATATCAGTTATCACATTTCGCGGTAAGCATGACATCATTCAATTCAATATATTACAGCTAAATACTGTTTGTTGCGAAGAACTAATATATATGCAAGTATGTATTAGGTGTTGCGAACCTGGTAACAAATTAGTTCAGTTGTGACCAGAAGGATAAACCAAAGGCAGCATGAACGGAAAGTATAATCTCATGCACATTCGTTTCGTGCTTACTGGCGACTCATCAGTAGGAGCCGGTATTACGCCCTTTAACCACTATATATTTGGTCAAAGAATGTGGAATAATAGGACGGTACAATCTCCTAGACGAATGTGTAAACCTGTAATAGTGAAGCTAACATAA